>RJWJ010010236.1:0-41754 GCA_004363605.1 Indri indri
ATCTATTGGATGTCGGGTAGGGAGGGAGGGGGAAGGGGGAGGGGCGAGGGGGAGGAGGGGACGGATATATGCATACACAAAGGGTGCAATGCGCACCCTCCAAGAGATGGACACGCTTGGGACTGGGACTTGGGGGGAAGGGGGGGCAAGGACATCATACGTAACCTAAACACCTGTACCCCTATAAACAACAAACAATAAAAAATAAAATAAAATAAAAAAATAAAAAAAATAAAAAAAAGAGTATAATGTCAACCACCCCAAAATGCCTGAGAAATACTGAATTTTTGATGACTTCCAAAAAGAAGAATTATGTCCAATTGGTTGGGAGATGACAGAAGAATTTCTTCTCATTTGTCAGAGCCTTAACATAAATCTCTGCTTCCTTCGTGCTCTTTTTACGAGATCTCTATTTTCCTCATGCTCCGTAGCTCCCAGTCTCTTTCCCAACGCAAGATTCAGCTCTTTTCCAAACGGCATTTAAACGAGGTTTTGCGGGTTCCTCTCTGCCTTCCAATGACTGACACCTGGGTGGCAGATGGTATGAATGGTCCACTATATATTTCCTGGGTGGATGAAGAACACTGTCAGGACCCGGGCTGCATTGGCCTCGTGCCTCCTGACAAAAACCTCTGCTTGGGGAGAGTGACAGCAACTGGAAATAATTTGATGAAAATGATCTGGAGCTTGTTGAGTTTCAAATGTTGCTTTTATTCCTTCTCTTCTTTACATTTACGCATCCTTGGATTTCTGCCTTGAAACGTATTGTGAATAAATTGGACACCACGGTATCCTAAATCTCGGACATAATCCACTTTTTCTGGGCATGCATCCTGCCGGGGACAGATGCACTTCACAGCTCGCCATGTCCTTCTGCTTACCAGGCTTGTCTGACCATATGTGGATATGGATTTGCGCATCTCTGTCATGAACTCAAATGCCCCAGAGTGGCAAGGACAACTGATCTGGCATCCTGGATACAGAGAGTGATCACAGAGTCAAAGTCCTACTTCATATTTAAAATAGAGAAATAGGGAGGTTTTTTAAAAAAATTTTAATTTAAAATATGATTATTTTACCAATGCAGAATTCATTCGATTGTTCATTAGATCAGATGGTCTAAAGACCTGCGAGACCATTCTAGGAAATCCTCTGTGCTCATTCCATTAGTCAATAAACACTTATAAAATTTTCTGCCAGATGCCAGGTATATGCTAAGCCTGGGGTTTATCTTTCCCAGGGGCTTCCTATGCTCCTCCCTTTGACTGCTAGCCCTCTCAGTTCCCTGGGCAATTCTCAAGTTTGTCTGTTTCTGAAACAGATGTTATGCCATGATCTCTTTCCTCTATCCCTTCCGAAGATCAGCATTATCCCACAGAGGTTGAGATTGTCTTTGCCGTGAAGCTACTGAAGTTTAAACTTCCCAGGGGCCCCTGCACGGGTGTCTTCCTAAGATCTGGAAGGATCCTTAACAATGTGTCCGTGTTGTAAAAATGAAAGGAGTTTCTGTTATGTTTCTTAAAGAGAGATCGACAAATTGTATGAGTTTTATATCCCACATAACCTGCATCTCCCCTTATGTAACAGAAAGTGGGAATGAATGGATAAAACACCCGCCCTTTCCCCCAGTCTGCTTGTAGCTAGAATACCGCAAGTACCAGGAAGAAGAGTACATTTTAGTACAAGGGGGTGTACGTTCTTTTCAGCCTAGTTAGTGGGGTAGTGCCTTATCTGGGAAGATGATAAGTCCCACAAAGTTGAAAAAATAAGCATCCCTAGGTACACAGTATCTGCAAGGATCATTTCTGTTTGAAGGAAACGTGAACGGAATTACACTTCTTAAAATCCCTGTTTATCAGTGTTACATGCAGCAACATTTAGAAACAGAGTAAGAAATGTAGGTGAGATCTTGATAGTTGGGGGAGAAGATGCTGAAATTAAAGTCTGACTTTTGAACAGTTATTTCAAAAGGAGAGCCTGAGAACCTTTGTGAATAGTATGCCATTATTGGTACCGAGAGGTTGCCTGATGAACAGGACCCTGTGTGGGCCTTAGGGAGCCTCTGTAACCCATCCAGAATAAAAATTTCCCCAATATCCTATGAGGATCCATTATACAGCAGTGCAAAGCACTGATTCACTATTCGACTGACGTTCAAATTTTGGATTCTCCAAGATTTTATTATTAGCCTTATGATACAGCACAACTTAATTTCTTAAAGACTCTATTTCCCGTTTCCTCATTTGAAAAATTTTAAAATTATAAAGAAAATTTATAATACCTACCACAATGAAAGTTTAGGAAGATTACATGTGATAATGTATGGTGCATGGAAAACCCCTAAGGAATGTTTATTATGGCATTTTAAGGTGTTCTTTCTCTAAAAATAGAACAATTTCTGTGTAGTCCCTGTCACTTGCTGAATATATTTATGCTTAAATTGACTTTACACAAACTATACTTAGTATACACCACGGTGTGAAGAATTAATTTGCATTAACAATTTTTTTAATGTATTTTAACAGCCCAAGATGAAAACACCCCTCCAGGTACTTAGAACGAGAGGACACTGAGCAGCGTGGGGCGGTCATTTGCAGTGACCATTCTGGTTGGTGGCTGAGCACGCTGTGTGGCACACTGCACACAGCAGTACTCCTGAAAGCTGCCCTTAGTCTCCGAAATCTCTTAACTTATAGGGGAGGATTGAGATGTTTTGTAATTTTAGGAAAGCCATCCCATCCTAAAAGTTTTTAAAAATGGTTATCTAATCAGATTGTACAAGATGTCAGCCTAAAAACACAAAATTATCAATAAGAGTCTTTGAAACATGGATTTATATCTCCCAATTTATATCCCCCATTAATATATGTGAAAAACCTTGTTACAAGAGCATATTTTCTCTCAGTTGATTAAAGGGTAGCATGCAGGCATTATTGTGACCGGCATCAAAACATTCAAAAACTAAGCAACCACAATACAGTACACGCCTCAGTTATGTTTTCAGTAATATTTGAGATTTTTTATTTTACTCAAGCCAGTATTTACAAAGTTTCTCTAAAATACAGTAATGAAGAAGATCTGTAAATGGTACTGATGACAATTTCCTGATTTTGATATTTGATGTTATACTAGAGTTGTATGGAAGCTATTACCTTTGAGTGAAGTCAGATGCAGGGTATATGAGACCTATCTGTATATTTTTGTAAATTTTAGGAGCCTATAATTATTTGAAAATAAAAAGTTAAAAAAAAACTCTGCTTCTGTTTTACACATTTGGATTTTTAATAACATTTCAATTGGAAAAAATTCTAATTATCAGAAAGCCACTTTCTTATGGAACAGTGCTAGTTCGAGGCATCAAAGAGGGGTAACCTTCTATCCACTTGAAGCTCTGCACCTCAGTATTTATGTGTTGTCGAGACTCAATGGACTTCAGCCAGGACAAGGAGCGTCATTCAAACAAGGCCTAGTGTGCGTTATAAACTGATGATTATGGTTGAGGCTGTTTGTTTCCAGATATCACCTCTTAAAGAAAGCACAGCTATTCACCAATCCAATGATAGAGTTTTTGTTTTGTTCTTGGCACTGAGATAAAATGTTTAGCCAAATAATCTCTTCTGTTCTTCTCTATAACACTGGCCATATGCAAAATTATGAGGTAATCAAAGGTTTTCCTTAGTGCCTCTTTCTCAGGTACTCTATACCTGTTTTGCTTGAGCACATTCTATTACAGAAGAGGGAAGGAGCAAAAATGATCTATTAAGTCACTGTATTCAATGGCAAAACCTTAGGCCCTCAGTGGCTGGTGGCAGAACCTTCTTTCAGTGCACTGGACTCAGCATGTGGCAGCTATCCCTGTATTTGCTGTCAGTGAAGTTACTAGGATAGCTGTATTTGAAGTGCAGGGGTGGGGATGAACTCCATCGTTGCATGTTTTTGACAATCACTGCAAATCAAGGCGTTGTAACCTGACAGCAAGAATTAGCCTGCGGGATGTTGGTTCTGCACCATGCTCTCTGCTCTGCGTTTCCTTAAGAAGCTCACAGAACATTTTCAACGTGGCATCCTTCTGTGAGGCTTCTTTTGCTGCTGTATTTATAACTGGTTGATACAGCTCATGCCTTTCAATTTTGTGGTTGCTCCTCGCTTTGTAATAAAAATTGTTGCTTTCTGCTTGGTTAGGCTGCTGATCTTGTGTTATTCCTGCAGGTTTTTGGTATCCCGTGGTTAAAGCCCACATTTCTTGGATTCTTCCAATTTATTTTTGATCCAAATTCATGGCTAAGTGGGAACTAAAGTCACTTTTATAGAGACAAGCTGCTCCTTTATTAGCAGAAGGAAACCATGATGGAAGGACAGGGTTGCTTTGCTGGGATTCAATAAGCACTCTCTCCCTATGTCACCCAGCTGCACTGCAGCCCTGGATCCCAGAAATTACTTCTCGATATAGGCCTGCCTTTTGGGGTTCAGGACTGTATCTCTGAAGACATGTTCTCAGTTTAATGTTTCCCAGAAAAATTTCTCCTAATGCTTCAATAAGGTGAGAAGATATACCAATTCTTATCAGGGTTTTGGTGGATAATTATGAATAAGCATGTTATCAGTGTCTTATCAGGTGCCTCCCAAGTTTTGTCACTGTTTGCCTTTCCTTGGAACTCATTTCATGCACTAGCTGAGGCTTGCATAGGGATCATTTGCATCAACAAGATGCTTTCTGGCATCCTTCCAAAAGCAGCAACTTGTTCCATGTTAGCGTGGTCTTTCCCCCAGACAACCCTGTAGCAGTGTGACTAGAAAGCTCAGCCCTGGAAAGAGAGGACAGGACCAGTCTTCCATATTGTTAATCCCCCTGGAGAAACTTGCATTCCCAGCGGCCAGCAAGAGGGAAAGAACCACACGCATAGGTCTATCCTACGGTGAGATTTACTTCATCATTTAGGTCCTCACAGGTAAAATATTTTAATGGATGTGAGATGACACACAGGGCTGGAACTGAAATGACAGATTTCACCAGAGAGTCTTAAACTTTGCAGTCCCCAGTGGGGGCACAAAGCTGCAGTGGCATTGCCCACACAAAGCAGTGTCTTAACCAGATCCAAAGAGCTCTGTTCTTGATTCACCAGTGTCTTTTGTTCTTGAAGTTTGCATCTCCATCTAGAAGTTACTACTACAAAACATTTATTTACTACATCGAAAGAAATGTTTTTAAACATCAGACTCTTGCAGTTCTTCAAACAAATTCACAGGCAGCAAGGCCACATCTAGAGCTGAGATGTGGATGCAGATTCTGTTCGCAAGTGTTTCTGAATATACCTCCTCCTCTAGTTCTCCAGCATTCCAGAAAAATCTATTTCCCTAAGAGAGAAGAACTCTTCCACATCCCCATGTTAACTGCATGATTTTGGCAATACCATTGTGCCTTCCAAGTTCTCAGAGAATGAAACATTCTGCTCTTCACTTATCTTTATAAAACTAAAGGGAAAGGATAGACCAGCAGTCATGCTGTGCCTCTGTCCATGAGGAGGCATTTTAATCTAAGGAACTCAGATTAAAACAGAATATCTAAAAGCATCAAGGTGGAATGGATGGATAATTCCACATTAGTAAGATTCAAGGCAGAATGGATGATGAACTCTACAGAGAAATATGATTTGAACTCTAGGCCCACCAGGAAAAATGCCTCAGTTCCATTACCTTCCTGATAGGTATTCTTGCTTCCTTATCCCTTTCCTCTTTCTCCCTCCCACTCCCACATATTGAAGACTGTTTGGTCAACTCTCTCTAGTACACCTCTAACAAAGCTTACTAACTCTTTACTTTTTATTTAAATTTCTTTAAAAGCTGATTCTCTATTTCCATAAGAGGTGCAGCAGAACAAGTGGGACTTGGCTGCACCAGAGCCCTTGCCCCATTTTCCTTGAGAGAAGCACCCAATCCCTTCAGAGGAGCGGTATTCACCCCAAGCAGTGGCTCATGAATCAATCCTCCCCTATCCTTTGCTAGCCTCCAATACAGTTAGGGATGCCTACAGGATACAGTTCTATCCAATGACATGTCTGCTCAGGTGGCAACGGGCAGAGGTTGGGGTGGAGTTATGCTTTTCGAATGAAATAAAAAAAGCAATCCTGGTATAATATTTTTTCCTTCCCCTTCTTTCTGCTTGAATGCAAACATAAAGCTAAGGCTACAGCAGCCATCGTGTGGTCGTGATGTGAAAACATTCAAGGATGGCTAGACTCATCACATAGATGCCAGCTCTGATGTCGTAAGCTGCCAAAACAGTGCAATCAGCTGCATCCCTTGAGACACTTTACATATAGAACAGCCTTCATTATTTAAAGTTGGTAGCCAATGGTTCTTAAATAATATAAGATGCCTTCTGTTCAAAGGGTCAAATGGTAGGAGGCGAGTCCAGATGATGCAATAATTTGCACCCATTTGTGGACATCTAGGCTGGATAGCAATAAACTCGTCAGAAACTGGCCAATTCAAGAAAGTTAGAATTTAAAACACTCTCAAGAAAGTGAGAATTTTTTTTAAAAAAACGAAAGATTGAATTAGCTGTCTAGAGTTTTCTGCCTCATAAATAACTTGTCTTAGAATGGGATTTGGGGGCAATTATTGCCCAGAGTGGGCACTTAAATATTCCATTATTTTCAAACTAGCCGATGAAGGTCCTACAGTTTTCTAGTATTTGGGAAGAAAGGTAATAATGAGCAGTGTGACCAGCTTGACATTACAAGTATTCATGACTCCCTGTACTTTAATGAACTCAGTATAAGAGAAGAGAAGGGATTATTATGGGGAATTTAATTCTTTTGTTTCCTTAGTGTCTCTCCCACACTACAGGTAAGGAGCCGAGACACATCATTGTCATGTTTCTCACATTATGTCCTTGAAATATCATTCTGCCCTATCATAACAATTTGCAAAAAATCATCACTTAGAGATAAATATGGCAAAAATGTGAACATTTGCTGTCTGCCTCCCTGCCTTTTATCCTTTGCCCAAGAACTGGATGGGGACAGAGGGTGAAGACAAGGATAAGAACATCCTGAGAACAGAAGAAAAGCTATAATTCCCAGGGGGCTGAGGAAGCTAGCAAGAATCTCTGTAAAACATGAAATAAGCATGAGGAAATGACAGGAGGAAGTGAGAAGGTAAGGGATTAAGAGAGTCTTCTGCATTTGAGGGAGGAAGAGTCCACAGAGTTTTTGAAGACAGAGAATTGAAGAAAGGACAAGAGATGTTAAGAAATATTGCTGTGAAATATTTGGAGACTCTTTTAGTCTTGAAGATTTCAATAAAATATTTGACTTACTTATAGTCTAGGTTTTCTTTAATGCAACACCAAATGAAATTGGATCACATACACTTATAACAATACACCCAAATTTAAGATTTGAATACATAGATAGATATTCCAAATTGTAATTAATGGTGTAGGCCAGTAATTAAGTATACATGTAAGAAAAATCTTCAAACAATTCACAAAGAAATGCAGAAACTAATGATTAATAGAAACATCAACAAGAGCTAGAATCCTAAAAGGTCACATTAGAAAGGATGATATAGGTTAGCATGTGCATTTTGTTAGGTCAATAAACATGAAATGCCCAATTTTGAATCAAAAGTGTAGTTTATTATATCTCAAACAAGAAGCAGTACAATTAATCAAAGTATGCACCTAAACTATCCACACAGTTTTGCCGTCTTAACAGTAGCTTGTTTATGCTAGCAGCAAAAAAGCTGGGACAGTGAGTGGCGATGAAATCACCAAAGGCATTTTCCATAGCTTGTTGAGAATTGAATATTTTTCCATGCAAGAAGTGACCAAAAGCCTGGAAGAAGTGGTAATCATTTGGTACAAGGCCTGGTGAATATGGTGGATGACAGAGAGTGTCCAAGTCCAGCCTCCATAGTTTCAGCAGTGTTGTTTGTGTGACATGTGGTCGAGCATTGTCTTGCAACAGCATTGGCCTGTCTCTGTTGACCAATCTTGGCTGCTTAAGCACAAGCATCCTCATCATTTCATCCAGTTGGTTGCAGTAGACACCCACTGTCATTGATTGACTAGGTTTCATGAAGCTGTAGGGGATAATACCAGTGCTGGACCACCAGACAGACACCATGAGCTTTTTCTGATGAATATTCAGTTTTGGACTGTGTTTAGGCATTTCATCTTTATCCAAGCATTGTGCGAAACACTTGTGATTGCCAAAAAGAATCCACTGGAGGAGCCAAGATGGCAGATGAGAAAAGCCACCAGTCAGAGTGTCTCTGCAAAAAAAAAAACAAATTTTAGAAGAAAGAGAAAAAAATAAACCAGCACAGAAACATAGATCAGGTGAGGGTCAGAAGGAAGTGTGCCTGAAACTACAGGAGACTCCACGGGAAGACGTTGCAGAGGAGAACTGGAAGGAGAAAGGTCCCGAGAGGCTTGGAGACCAGTGACAAGAGTAGGTGGAGCAGATAACTTTCGCCTCCCTTGCATCTTGGACTGCTGGTGGGCTCCTGAGCGGTTGGAGAGACCTGCCAACACCAGCCCAGAGACGGCTGCCACCAGTGAGCAGTGGCCTCTTGCGGACACTGTGCTGGGCTCCCAGCTCCCTTGGGGCACCTCCCCTGGCACAGACCCAAGCCTATCAGCAGATGTCATATTCCTCCATTCTCTCCTTCCCCTTCCCTGCCCGTGGGTGCCCAGAGAGACAGTTTGGCCATCACATGGAGGCATCTCCAAGGAACGGGACCTTTCCTTTTGGGGCCCTACAGCAGACTGAGGGGTACTCAGACTGCGAGATCCCTACCTGCCAGCCCTCAAAGGTGCTGCTTGCCTGGGGACTCCAGGAGAGTGGGGCAAATCCTGAGGTGGCGTGAAATAGATCCAGCTGGGGCACTCTGTAGGTGATTCGAGACCAGCACCCCTCCCCTGGCAGGGTCAGGGATTGATCTCCAGGGCCCAGGGGACAGGCCTGCAGACCAGACCCCATACACCCAGGTCACGATCGCACTGCCCTGGGGCACAGAAGGGAGATCTGTAAAAGAGCCTATGGAGGAGTGTGCACCTTCAGGGGCAGATCAGAGTGCCTGAGCGGCAACCGTCCACCCAAAAGAGGGCTGTGCACCCAGCTCAGGCTGCAATCCTGGGTAGGAAACCTCCCGGCCCACGTCACAGCCAGGGGAGATCCATTGGCCTGAGGTCCCGCTTGCTGGCAGAGGCCTGGGAGAGCCCACAGAGAGGGGGAGGGTGGAGGGGAGCAAGACCCGCTCCAGAGTGCGGGTCTCGGACAGCCCCCCACTGATGCCCAGACTTTCAGCTGAGTGGAGCCATTTCAGCCCTTCCAGGCAGCTTTGCACAGAAACAAAGAGCAGACCCCAGGGAGATTCAATGCAAACAAGAAGACACCACATCACACAGTCATCAGATTGACCAAAATATCCACTAAAGAGTCCCTTGTATGAGCTGTAAGGCGAAAGAAACAAGTAACATATAAAGGAAAGCCCATCAGAATAACTCCAGACTTCTCAACTGAAAGCCTACAAGCAAGAAGAGACTGGGGCCCCATTCTCACTCTTCTGAAACAGAATAATGCCCAGCCTAGAATCTTGTACCCTGCAAAACTAAGTTTCATATATGAAGGAGAAATAAAGGCATTCTCAGATAAGCAAAGACTGAGGGAATTCACCAAGACAAGACCAGTTCTCCAAGAAGTACTCAAAACAGAATTACACAAGGATCAGCACAATAAACACTCTCGACTGTGAAACCACTCAAAAGTTAAAGATCAAAGGCTGGATTCCACAATGACTCAAGAGAGAAAACAAAGCAACAAAATGCAACCCAACAGAATGAACAGTAATTCACCCCACGTATTGGTTCTCTCAATAAATGTAAATGGTTTGAACTCCCCTCTCAAGAGACATAGACTGGCCAAATGGATTAAAAAAAAGAAAAAAAAAAAAAAACAAGTGAAGCATCTGCTGTCTCCAGGAAACACATCTAACATGCAAGGATGCATTTAGACTCAAAGTAAAGGGGTGGAAATCAATATTTTAAGCAAATGGTAGCCAAAAGAAGGCTGGTGTGGCAGTTTTGATCTCAGATAACTTGGTTTTTAAATCAACAAAAGTAATGAAAGACAAAGGGGCTCACTATATAATGGTGAAGGGTACAGTTCAACAAGAAGACATAATAATTCTAAATATGTATGCACCTAACTTAGGTGCACCCAGATTCATAAAGCAAACTCTACTTGATCTAAACAAATCGATAGACAGCAACACCATAATAGTCGGAGACTTCAACACCCCACTGACAGCACAGGACAGATCCTCCAAACAGAAAATTAACAAAGAAATAATGGACTTAAACAGAACTCTAGAACAAATAGGCTTGACTGACATTTACAGGACATTCTACCCAAAAACCACTGAATACACATTCTTCCCATCAGCTCATGGGACATTCTCTAAGATTGACCATATTCTAGGACACAAAGCATGTCTTAAAAAATTTAAAAAAATAGAAATCATACCATGCATCTTCTCAAATCACAGTGGAATAAAAACAGAAATCAACCCCAACAGAAACTCTCATCTCTACACAAAGTCATGGAAATTAAACAACTTTCTGCTGAACGATTCCTCCATAAATAAGGAAGTAAAGATGAAAATCAAAAGATTCTTTGAACTAAATGACAAAGGTGACACAAGTTATCAAAATCTGTGGGACACAGCCAAGGCAGTCCTGAGAGGAAAGTTTATTTCCATAAATGCCTATATCCAAAAGTCAAAAAGAGCACAAACAGACAACCTAATGAATTGACTCAAAGAACTGGAAAAAGAAGAACAGACTGACCCCAAACCCAGCAGAAGAAGGGAAATTCATGAGATCAAATCAGAACTAAATGAAACTGACAACAGGGAAACTATACAGAACATTAATAAAACAAAAAGTTGGTTCTTTGAAAAACTAAACAAAATTGACACACCTTTGACTAAACTGAGGAAAAACAGAAAAGAAAAATCCCTGATAAGCTCCATCAGAAACAAAAAAGGAGAACTTACAACTGATGCCATGGACATTCAAGATATAATTTATGAATATTACAAAAACCTTTATGCACACAAACTGGAAAATGTGGAGGAAATGGACAAATTTTTACAAACACACAGTCTCTCTAGGCTCAACCAGGAAGAAATAGAATTCCTGAACAGACCAATATCAAGGACTGAAATTGAAACAGCAACAAAAAACATTCCAAAAAAGAAAAGTCCCGGACCAGATGGTTTCACATCCGAATTTTACCACACCTACAAAGAAGAACTCGTGCCTGTCCTGCAGAAATTATTCCACAGCATCAAGAAGGATGCATTCCTTCCCAACACATTTTATGAAGCCAACATAACCCTGATACCAAAACCAGAAAAGGATGCATCAAAAAAGGAAAACTACAGACCAATATCCCTTATGAATATAGATGCAAAAATTCTCAAGAAAATTCTAGCTAACCATATACAGGTGCTTATTAAGAAAATAATCCATCATGACTAAGTGGGCTTCATTCCAGAGATGCAGGGATGGTTCAACATACACAAATCTATAAACGTAATTCACCACATAAACAGAAGCAAAAACAAAAACTATGTGATGCTCTCAATAGATGCAGAAAAAGCATTTGACAAAATTCAACACCCTTTTATGATAAGAACACTTAACAAAATAGGCATAGATGGGGCTTACCTAAAAATGATACAAGCCATTTATGACAAACCCACAGCCAACATCATATTGAATGGGGAAAAATTGAAAGCATTCCCACTTAGAACTGGAACCAGACAAGGTTGCCCACTATCTCCACTTCTATTCAACATAGTGTTGGAAGTCCTAGCCACAGCAATCAGGCAAGAGAGTGGAATTAAAGGCATACGAATGGAACAGAAGAGATTAAACTCTCACTATTTGCTGATGACATGATATTATACCTAGAAAACCCCATGCATTCAATCAAGAGGCTGCTGGAATTGATAAATGAATTCAGTGAAGTCTCAGGATATAAAATGAATACACACAAATCAGAGGCTTTCATATACGCCAACAGCAGTCATACCGAGAACCAAATCAAAGACTCAATTCCCTTTACAATAGCAACAAAGAAAATAAAGTATCTAGGAATATATTTAACTAAGGAGGTAAAAGACCTCTACAGGGAGAACTATGAAAGATTGAGAAAAGAAATAGCAGAGGACATAAACAGGTGGAAAACCATACCATGCTCATGAGTCGGCAGAATCAACGTTGTTAAGACGTCTATACTACCCAAAGTGATCTACAGATTCAATGCAATCCCTATTAAAATACCAACGTCATTCTTCACAAAATTAATTTTACGCTTCCTATGGAACCAGAGAAGACCCCACATAGCAAAAACAATTCTAGGCAATAAAAACAAAATGGGAGGTATCAACTTACCAGACTTCAAACTTTTTTATAAGGCTGTAGTAATCAAAACAGCTTGGTACTGGCACAAAAATAGAGCCATTGACCAGTGGAACACAACTGAGAACGCAGATATAAAACCATCCTCATATAGCCATCTAATCTTTGACAAAGCAGACAAAAAGATACACTTTGGAAAATAATCCTTATTCAATAACTGGTGCTGGGAAAACTGGACAGCCACATGTAGAACACTGAATCAGGATCCACACCTTTCACCTCTCACAAAAATCAACTCACATTGGGTAATGGATTTAAACCCAGGGAGTGAAACTATTAGAATTCTAGAGGAAAATGTTGGAAATACTCTTCTAGACATTGGCCTAGGCAAAGAATTTATGAAGAGGACCCCAAAGGAAATCACAGCAACAACCAAAATAAATAAATGGGAGCTGATCAAATTAAAAAGCTTCTGCACAGCCAAAGAAACTGTCACAAGAGCAAACAGACAACCTACAGAATGGGAGAAAATTTTTGCATGCTACAAATCTGATAAAGGGCTGATAATTAGAATTTACTTAGAACTCAGGAAAATCAACAAGAAAAAATCAAATGACCCTATCAAAAATTGGGAAAAGGACATGAACAGAAACATTTCGAAAGAAGACAGAATAATGGCCCAAAAACATACGAAAAAATGCTCAACATCTCTAATCATCAGGGAAATGCAAATCAAAACCACAATGAGATATCACTTATCTCCAGTGAGACTGGCCTTTATCAAAAAGTCCCAAAACAATAAATGTTGGCGTGGATGTGGAGAGATAGGAACACTCATACACTGCTGGTGGGACTGCAAACTAGTACAACCTCTGTGGAAAGCAATATGGAGACACCTTAAAGAGATACAGTTAGAAGTACCATTCGATCCAGCAATCCCATTACTGGGCATCTACCCCAAGGAACAAATGATACTCTATAAGAAAGACACCTGCACCCGAATGTTTATAGCAGCACAATTCACAATTGCAAAGACGTGAAAACAACCCAAGTGTCTATCAATACATGAGTGGATTAATCAAATGTGGTATATGTATACCATGGAGTACTATTCAGCTTTAGGAAACAATGGTGATATAGCATCTCTTTTATACTCCTGGATAGAGCTGGAACACATTCTACTAAGTGAAGTATCCCAAGAATGGAAAAACAAGCACCACATATACTCACCATCAAATTGGTATTAACTGATCAACACATAAGTGCACATATAAGGATGACATCTATTGGATGTCGGGCGGGGGAGGGGGAGAAGGGGACGGGTATATGCATACACAAAGAGTGCGGTGGGCACCGTCCGAGGGATGGACACACTTGAAACTTGGACTTGAGGGGGGAAGGGGGTCAAGGGCAACACACGTAACCTAAACATCTGTACCCCCATAATATGCTGAAATAAAAAAAGAGGAATTCCATAAAAAAAAAGAATCCATTTTTCATCACATGTAACAATACAGTGTAGAAATGGTACACTTTTATGTCATAACAGCAAAGAAAGCAAGCTTCAAGATGATTTCTCTTCTGATGCTCATTTAATTCATGCAGAACCCATCTATCCAGCTTCTTTTCTTTATTTCAGCATATTACGGGGGTACAAATGTTTAGGTTAAATATATTGCCTTTGCCCCGCCCAAGTCAGAGCTTCAAGTGGGTCCATCCCCCAGATGGTGCATACTGCACCCATTAGGTATGAGTATTCTCATCCCTTCCTCCCTCCCACCTTCCCAACACCCAGTGAATGTTACACATAAGTGTTGTATGTGTTCTATGTGTAATGAATATACACATGGTGCTTGTTTTTCCATTCTTGTGAAACTTCACTTAGTGGAATGGGCTCCAGCTCTATCCAAGAAAATACAAGAGGTGCTAGATCACCATTGTTTTTTGTGACTGAGTAGTACTCCACGGTATACATATACCACATTTTATTAATCCACTCATGTATTGATGGGCCTTTGGGTTGTTTCCACATCTTTTGCAATTGTGAATTGTGCTGCTATAAACATTCTAGTGCAGATGTCTTTTTGATAGAATCTCTTTTTTCCCTTTGGGTAGATGCCCAGTAATGGGATTGCTGGATCAAATGGTAATTCTACTTGTAGCTCTTTGACGTATTTCCACATTACTTTCTACAGAGGTTGTACTAGTTTGCAGTCCAACCAGCAGTGTATGAGTATTCCTACCTCTTCACATCCACGCCAACATTTATTGCTTTGGGACTTTTTGATAAAAGCCATCCTAATTGGGGTTAAATGATGTCTCATTGTGGTTTTGATTTGCACTTCCCTGATGATTAGCTTCTTTACCTTGCCAATTTGTTTCAAATGGTCCAATATTGCTGGAATAACAACATCAAACCTTGCTGCTAATTCACGCATGGGTTGAGATGGATTCGCTTCCACTACAGCGTTCAGCTTATCATTATACACCTTGGTCTCAGGTCTCCCATGTGGCTCATCTTCAAGATTAAAATCACCAGAATGGAACTTTCCAACCATTGACATACTGTGTGTTCATTAGCCACATCTTTCCCAGACGGTTCATTGATATTTCGAGCTGTCTGTGCTGCATTGGTTCTATGACAGAAATCAGATTCGAAAATAATGTGAAATTTTTTACTGACCTGTGGTTTCACAAAAATTGCTCTAAAAAAATTTGAAAGATAATCACAAGCCAAAACATGAGTTTGAAAGAATGAGGAAGTGCCTTCACAATAAACGTAAAACAAGAAGTGTCAAAATATGTCAAAATAAAATGTTAGAAATATCAACTGTCAAACTTAGTACTTAAGGAAATCGGACATTTTATGTTTAGTAACCTAATACAATAAAGAAGCTAAGGCCAAAACAGGTTAATGGACTTGTCCAAGATTATTTCCAAGGTTTGTCCCCTGTTCCATGGCATGGTCCCATTGATCTGGGGCTTGCAATATCCACAGATCTGCCAGCAGTTCAGGACTCAAGTTTTGCATTTTATACACTTCAGACCAATGGGAGCTACAAGAAACTATGAGTGACGTTTACTTCCAGAAGGACAAAAGAAGTAAATTACAAGAAAAACACAGTTGAATGTGGGTACGATACCTGCCAACAGCAAAGGCAACATGCACTCATCTGCCATGACACCAGGAAATGAAACTAAAGTAAAAGATAAAAGTGTTCTGTAGGTGCTGTCATCCAACCTGGTTTTCCAGGGCGCATAAATGCTGACTGTGCATTCTGTGAATGCGAAAAGTGATGCAGAGTTACATGGGCCTCTGTGTCTAGCTCTTACAGACACCCCCAACCTTGTACCCTTTATAAATCTATAGATGCAGTAAAATGTTAGGATAGACTAGGATGAAAATATGCCATTTACCTGCTGAAAAAAATAATGACAGATAACAAGAGACCCCCTAGGTCCTCGGAATGTGGACATAGAACACCATGTGCTTTAAACCTCAAACAAAAGACAAGTTAAGAAGGAGAATTGAAAATTCACAAGCACTAAAACTATATTATTCATATGATACTAGACAAGGTGAATAAGGCAAAGCCCCCCTCACTCAAAATGATCATATTATGAAGCTATGAACATGAAAGAAAGGTAAGATCTATCTAGCACTGATGACATTATGAGAACAGAGACCTAACTTTCATACAGTGAGGGAGGGGATATTTCCATTTGCAATAACATGAAAGGAATTCCAATCATAGTTCAGGAGCACTCTCTTATTGGCCTTTGCAACTCACAGATTCTTGAGATCTTATATAGAGTTCTCTGCAGTGTACTGGGTTTTATTATTTTTCAATTTAATCAACATTTATTAATCGCTTCCTATATGTCAGGCACTGTGTTAGATTTTGGAAAATTCAGTTATTTTCAGATGATATTCCGTGTAGATAGTTGCATTTAGATTGGCAAATTTGGACTCTTGTTCTCCAATGTGGTGAACCAAACAACCTGAAAGCCTTCCAAGAACAAAATACCTGGAAATGCAGGCTAACACCCATTAAAATGTTTAGCTGAGCTCACAAGAACACAAAAGAAAGTGGAAACTAGAAACCAGAGCATTCAGCCTATGAGTAATACTGGGATCATCCTGTGGTGGTTTTCTGTCAAGTTTACACATTCACAGGTTCTTCTATCTTTCCTAGCCTCCCTTGCAGCTGGGTTGACCATGTGACTGAGTTCTGGCCAATGGATTACAGGTAGGAGGCATTAGTATAAATATATACTATATACTCTTCTATAAGCTCTCTCCCCCATCCATGTATTTAAATGCAGAGGAAAATGGGGAAATCATGTCATGGAAGTCATACAGATTTCCAACTCACTGTTTAGAAAAAAGTATCCAAGAGAGGTGCTCAATTTTTTTTTGGATATTTGGATATGCATGAATAATAAACTTGTACTTTGTTAAGCCTCTAAAATGCTGGGGTCATTTGTTACATAAGCTGGAATTAATTAATGATATATATACATATATATATACACACACATAATCATGTAAATTTACAATTTCATTGTCCCACGAAAATAGAAGATGAGACTGTGAGTCTTTGTGAGAAAGTAATGTAAAGCTATAACCCATAAACATTCATATAATATAAAAAAGGTGGTAACCTGAAAAAGTTCAGCACAAAGAGACAATAAAAAAGCTTCATTTAACCACTTGGGCTCTGGCTGGAGGAATAATAACAACATCAAAGCCTTTCTCAAAAATTTGATAACATAGGCCTGAATCTCTCATGGGTTTGGAGTTCAAATGTATGCTAACCATATGGTACAGAAATCCATTAAAATTAACATTAAAAAAAAACCTATGAAAATGTAGAGCAATAGGCAAACATAAACACTCTAGAAAGACAGAACTCTGATATAAGCTACAGAGACTTTCCACATTTAAATTCTCACAGAAAATAACTCCTGGTGCATAATTACAAAATCTACCAAGAAAAAAAAAGTTCTTGTGTCATTAGCATTAGCAAAAGTCAGCAGACACAATAAACCACACAATTAAACATACAAAAAATTCAGATAGCTCTGATAGCTAAACTGTAAGATAAAGCTTATTAACTATTTATGATTAAAATGAATAAAGACATGCAAGAAACAGAAAACTTAATGTAACAAGTTGTGATTGTTGTAATGTGCCACACAGATACTCCTTCAGAAGTAAAGACATATTACTTATAAAGAAATGACAAATTCACTGGCAGTAAATGTCTCAACAGCAATAAGTTCATAAAATAATATGCGCAAAAGTGATAAAAGAAAACAGTTAATCAATCATTCAAGAGTAAAGACAGAGTCGTAGGCTTTTGCTCCCAGCCATGAGGATATTACAGGGAATGGACTGACCTTCCTGACTTAAACAATCAGAAAGCTAGACAAAATATATAAAATAATGGTTTCCAGACACCGCACAAGAGGCGGCACATGACTGGGATCCTTAATAGAAGGAAAGCAAATGAGAGGAGCCCAACAACTGCCCAGTTTTCTGCCTAGAGGCAGTTTCTAGACCACCATGCAGAGAGAAGTGGCTGCAAACATAGTTTGGGAGTATTCCTGGCTTGAGAAAACACAGATTGGAGTTTGTGGAGGCCAAGGAGGCTCCATTTGAGGGGCAAAATACTCGGTAGAAGGTTGCTTCATGGAAAGAAGCAAGCTCTGGAGAATCTGCAGAAATAAGCAGTCAGTCTCTGACTGAGTACTGATATGCACAGTCGTGAGAGAAAACTACTTGAGGTCTTGGAAAGAGACACCAAAAAGCAGCAGGTTAAACAATTCTTAGAATTCTTAGAAGGCTTGGAATAAATCATGTTCTGACCAGTCAGCAGGAAAAGACCTCCTAATACAAGGGGATCTAGCAGAACTATATTCACCCAAAAATAAAGGTGTGCTGGAGCTTCCCTAATAGAGCTTAAAAGGAAATCTAGGAATCATCCAAACAATTCCAAGTAACTGTGTGCCAGGACACATAAATATACTATTTGAAAGAAAACATCAAAATCTATCACCTAAAAATGCAAAAATCAAAATGTGTGCCATTCAATAAAAAAATTACAAGGCAGGCAGTAAAAGCAGAATATATAGACCAAAAGCAGGAAAATAATCAATCAATAGAAAAGGCCCTCACATGGTAGTGGCAATGGAATTAACAAAAAAGAATATTGAAACAGTGATTCTAAATATGGCCTACAAGATCAACAATGTAGGAGACAACATTAAATTAATGAAGAAAAAAATTAAGATTTAGAAACATAAAATCTAGAGGTGCAAATTCAATATTTTTAGTTTCTTGAAAAGATAATTAGTTATCTAACTTAAAGCAAAAATAGTAACACTTTATTATGTGGTCTATCCAAAAATAAGGAATGATGTATATACAAAGCTATTCATTGCAACTGGGCTGTACGGTGTATGGGACCTCTAAGAGTCTTTTTTAACTTAAGACTGACTCAGTTGACTTAGTTCATGACTCTTTTCGCATTAGGCCTACCCAAGTCCTGTTTATCCCCTTTGTCTCTTTTGTGTTTAAAAAAGGAAAAGAGAGCCTCTTTCTCCAAAATTTAACAGTTATTAACAGCTGTCGTTATTGAATATTTAGTGTGCCAATCAAGAGCTTTTCGGGGATTATCTCATCTAATGCTCACGACCACCCTGTGAGATATACACATAATGTTATTCATATTTAGGGAGCCAAAGCTAAGAGTCCTTAAGGCATTTGCTCAAGATTTCACACATGGTCAGGAAAACATAAGCCTCTTTGGTTTTAGAGCTACGCTTTCAACCACTACGCTGCTCTGCCCACTAAGAGCAGAACTGACCTCAGCCGTTCACTGTGTGTGCCCTCTCCTCTTTGCCTCAACTAGTTATCTCTGGCTCTCCATAAGTTGGGAAATACCTAGGAAGAAAGCTCTCTAATGTCTGGGCATTCTATATTCATCCAGAATGAAAGAAGAGAATGAACTGTAAAAAGGAAGAAAACTTTACACTCTTCTTGGCCCCCTCCTTAAGAGTGAGTACCTATTAAAAATACAAGTTGTGCATGAAACCCTAAATGGTTTCATGTGGACTTGACCCAAATCAGAGCTCTTTTACTTTGTGGAAAATGAGGATGAAGATCGTGAGTTCAAACTGTGGAACCGATCTATTTTTTTTTTCTAAGTTTATTTTTCTTTTTCCATCGTTTTCAATTCCATGAAAACATTCTGTATGCTGTATTATTTTGAATGATCCACTCTGTATAATACAGAACTAGAGATATATTACAGAGAAGTCACATAAAAAATAAAATATGTTAATGCCCGTTGTAAGCTACTTAGAGTGTTGTAAAATAGTGCAAAAACTTCTGCTAAGTATACAGATAAAATACTGGTTGATTGAGGTATTAATAGAATGCAATTGTGGTAATAATGACTTGCTGTGTATTCAGAGCACTTTTCAGTTTATGAAACTTATGACTAGTTCATCTGCTTGCACCCTTACAATAAGCTGTTAAAGTAGTTACAAGACATTAATATCTCTAGTTTGTAAATGAGGAAACAAAGACACAAAAAGGTCAAGTGATTCGTCCAAAGTCACGCAACTAGTGAGGGATCATCTGGCTGGAATTCAAATCTAAGTCTCTTAGTCCACATCTAAATTTCTCCCAAAACACTGCACTGCTTTCTTCATGGCTAAGGTAACATTGGTTTATGAGCTGGTTTAGGTTTTCTGATGGCTTGATGGCATTCACACGGGCTAGCCAACCTCTCTCACTTTCAACTCTGTTAAATAGATATCTCGTTCTTGGCAGCACGTGCATTTTCATAAACTTCTTTATAAGCCTCAAAAATATTTTAAATTGCTTTCTGCAAGCAATTTCAAAGTAACAAAATATCTTTGATAGATAAGTGAAAATGTGGAGAAACTAATACATTCCTGATAACCTTTTATGTATTAGTAAATGAGGTAATTAACCCACCGACCCCGGGAAATGGGCACTCTCATCCCCACCTCACAGGTGAGGGCTTGGAATTCAGAGCCCTTCAGTAATTGCCCATGATAAGTTCCCTTTGTAAACATATGTCTGGGACTTGACATCATCTTGCTGGATTCCTAAACCCATGTTCTTCTCACTCTACCACAAGGGGGTTAAGATTGAATTTCTGGTTAACAGAAATTCTGGTTAACATGATATTTTGTGACTATGATGTTCATATTTAAATAAATATTGTATACATTTTTTACTCTATTTTTGAAATTTGGTTCCAGCTTCTATTTAAAATGAAATAAAAAAACTAATTGGGTTGTATTAGTCTAATTATATGTGGGACTGTTACAATATTTTTAACACAATAATATGCTTATTTGGCAACTTCATTTATCAGAAATATTTTTAGAACAAATAAAGTAGCAATAATGGTACCAAATGGATAATATAAAACTATATTACTCATAACATAGTAAAGTCAGTTCATTATCCAGAACTCATTGACACTTAACATACATTTTTAGCAAGTATGGTGATTTTTACTTCCCA
Source organism: Indri indri (assembly GCA_004363605.1). Taxonomy (NCBI): domain Eukaryota; kingdom Metazoa; phylum Chordata; class Mammalia; order Primates; family Indriidae; genus Indri; species Indri indri. Next base: position 21,009 of record RJWJ010010236.1, read on the forward strand.
ACACATAGCAGGTTAAAAACCTCAAATTTGGAAAGAGCAGAAAAGGCTATTAAAGGTGATCTGAAAGTCATATAAAGATGTAAATAATTACTGAGTGAGAAGATGAAAATATTAGCAAGGTAGATGTAAGTATTTTACAAAGGATAGCATATTGGTTCCATATTATGGGGGGCCATATATTCATTTATTCCTTTATTGAAAGTTGTATTTATTCCATAAACTCTATACCTAAATTCATCTCCATATTGATAATAGATGTTCATAACAAACATTAAACAATTTAAACAAAAAAGTTAAAATTGAGTCAGCATAGCAGAACTAGAAGAGATCTTAGTAGCAAATCATCAAGGTAAAACTCCCATTTTCTAGATGAAACCACTTAGTCTCAGAGAAGTGAATTAACTTCCTAAAGTTGCACAGCTTGTTCCTGGAGAGTTTGGCAGAGCTAAGAAAATAATTCAGACAGCCACAGTTCTCACCCTACCACCTCCCTTTTCTAGTTGCATTACACCTTGAAGCTGCTATTTAGAAAGTGCATTACACAATGATCAGTCTTCATAAAGACTTCCATTTCAACAGAAAAAATTATTTATTTTAAATATTAGAGCCTGAGAAGGAATGAGTTCCTGTTATCTTTAAAAATCACTTCGGTGGAATACCTCACACCCTTAGGAATGAGGTGAATATGCTGTTGCTGTATGCTAAATTGTTAGCTACCGTGGACGAATAGGTCACCAATTTCTTGCTCCTTTTGACTAATCTCTGTGGGCCTCGGTTACAGGAGAAAATGAGGTGGCGAATTTGTGATTGAGCAATACACACTGCAGTCCTCTGAAATGGATGCAGGTGACTTAATTTTCTCACACCAATCTGGGGGTATCAATTGGAAATGAAGGAAAGGTCAAGATGAGAAAGCAGAAATAATTACAATAAAGGGAAATTAACCTGAGTGTCAGAGACTCATCACTGAAACTGGAAGAGAAAGTAGGCAGCGTGGAAAAGCAGCCGGATTGGAATCACATTATTATTAGATAGGTAGGAGAGCGTGGGGAGGAAGTGAATCCCAAGAAGTGCGAAATAAATTAAGAAGGCTTAGATTCTTCTCTGAATGTATCTGTAACTATTATAAAGGCTTTAGTGATTAAAACAGAAAAAGAGAGAAAGAAAGAGGGGGGAAGAAAAAGAAAGAAAGAAAGAAAGAAAGAAAGAAAGAAAGAAAGAAAGAAAGAAAGAAAGAAAGAAAGAAAGAAAGAAAGAAAGAAAGGAAGGAAGGAAGGAAGGAAGGAAGGAAGGAAGGAAGGAAGGAAGGAAGGAAGGAAGGAAGGAAGGAAGGAAGGAGGGAAGGAAGGGAGGGAGAGAAAAAGAAAGGGAGGGAGGGATAGAGGGAGGAAAAAAGAGAGAAAGAAAGAGGAAAGAAAGGAAAAAGTAGCTACTGTTCCCTATTTTGATGGTACATTTTCTAGACCTTCATCTGAGCATCCACTCCAAAGAAATTTCAGGTCCAATTTGCCTCTCTCCAAGCCCTAAACCCCTGCCTTAGGGCAGCACCTAGATTTCAGCAGTTAGTGAAATGGCTTCCAGCCAGAAATGCCATCAGGAGTGGGTGCATCCTACCCAAGGATTCTGGCTTGGATCAGTACCCCTGATTTTTCCATAGTACTTATTTTACTGGAGTCACTTACACCTGCAACTCAAGCAGCACCAGCGCCACAGGCAGTCCTGATGGTGATCAGATTGAACTAGAATGTATAAATCCCAAAGGTGAGTGAAATTCTTTAAGAATACAGAGGTTGCTGTGCTAGCTAGTACCATAGAAGGAGAAGGAGAGAAAGAGAAAGAGACAGAGAGAGAGAAAGAAGGACAGATTGAGAGAGAGAGAGAGAAAATGCATGAGTAGGAGCCCAGATCCCATATCGCTTCAGACCATGGACATGGTCTAAATGTGAGGTTGGCTTGACAAAAACCAATCAGCTGATCAAAAGTAGCCTAGTCGTTCAAACTGATTAAAGGTTCACAATGGTCACTCCTCTTAGGCAGTTTTAAGTCCTCACTTTCTATCTACAGTTTTCTCTTACCCTGAATTATCTCCTACACAAAAATAAAACAAACAAAAAAGGAATAACAACTTTGTTTTTCTCCTTTCATCCCTTGCTTCACTGGCAAACTCTGAAAATGTACTTAACTTCTCCTTATGGTCTACATATTCCAACTCCTCTTTCATTCCTCGAGCCCTAGCAACTAGGTTTCAGTGACATCATTCCACTGCAACTGCTTTTGCTTGAGATTGTGTAGTCTCTTCTCAGACCCTACCTGATTAGCTTCTTCAACAGCATGATAATATAGGCCATGTTCTTTTTCTTGAAGATATTTCTTTCTTAATTACTATAATTGTTCTTTCTTCTGATTCATCTCTTACGTCTTTGATTGCTAGTTCTCTTTTCTAAGATTCCTCTTCACACCCCTTGTCAGGTGTCAAGGTTCTCTAGAGGTTGGTCCTTTGCTTTCTCCTTCTCTCATTTGAGTCTCTCAATGCTAAAGAAATATTTTGCAGTGACTTTTTCCGCATGCTGATAGAAAGGTGATTCATAAACTCCAGGTTCCACATTCAGATATGACAATGTTCAGAGGAAAAAGAGAAACCATGTTTTCCTGGAATTCTTTTTTATGGGTGGGTAAACCCTTCCCCAGAAGCTACTTAGCAGAATTCCTCTCCCATTTCATGGCCAGAATTGGGTTACATGACAGAAACTTTCATTGAATCAATGATAGACAAGAATGGAATTTCCATGGTGGCTTATATGAATCATCTTGAGAAAGAATTATATTAGTCATGGTCCTAGCCCTAGAGTTTAATAAATGGCATTTTACTTAAATATGGACAAAGTATAGGAAAATCACAAGAGGTAGTATAGTTCCCTGGGTCTAGTTACAGGGTGCCCATGGAGGGGGCAGGGAGGTTTGCCATCCTTAAATATTAAGGGGAAAAAAAGGAGAGAGTTGTATGAAGAGATTCCCTAACTGGAAATATGGTGTTTGGCACAATTGTTTTTGGTACAGTGTGTTGATCCTTTGTGAGCTGATTTTTAATGTAATCTTGTATCTAGCATATTCATAGACTCTATTTTTAGTTTTAATATTTTGTATGTGGATTTTTATGTGTTTATGTATGTATATGTATGTGTTTATGTATCTCATCACATCACCTGTAAATAGTCACATGCCATCTTATCATTTCCAATCTATATATATTTTATTTATTTTTCTAAAATTACTGAATTGGCTGAAATCTCTGTGCTATATTGAAAAGTAGCAATAATAGCAGGTACCCACAGCTTATTCCAATGTTAAACAGAATGCAACTAAATTTTCTCCACTACGTTTGCTATTTTCCGTAGTTTTTTATTAGATCATCTCATCATCTCCTTTCTATTCCCAATGGCTCTTCTTAGTTTAATCCTTCATTATCTCTTCCCAGGAATATTGCAAGAGCCTCCTAACTAATCTATCTGCCTCCAGCTTCATACCCCACAAGTTCATCTTCTGCATTGTGATCAAGGTAATATTTATAAAATGCAAATTTGATCATGACTCTACATACTTAAAATTCTTCATTAGCCTTGCAAAATGTATATAACACACAAGTCCATGTCCCTGATGAAAAAAGTCAACTTCTCTATATTAATCAGAATTTCATCTCAGATAACTTCCTGTTAGAGAGAAAAGTATATAGTCTCTGCAAAATGAGAATACCTTAATGTTTACCACATAAATCCTGTTCGCCTTTCAAGTCTAAGTTATTGCTACTCTTCACAAATAACTTTCTGAAGAGGGCTTGTCATAAGATTTCTCTCATTTTTCACCCAAATGCCCTTCCCCTCCTTATCACAAGTTATACCTCCATCACCTGTATGTATCACAATATCTCCACTCCATTGCTGACAAAGTTCGATTCTCAAATGGGTTTTAGGTTTTACCCTTATACAAACAAGAGGCTATGATTTCAACATGCAAAGGAATTGAAGTGTGATAAAAACCTAGCCACTAGCTTGTAAGAATTCTCTCCTTCCTTTCTTGGCTAGCAACACAGCTTTGGATTAAATTCTAAGGTTTTGGTCTTATTTTCCATAATACTTTCCTAACTTAAGCTATTTTCACAATCCCCTTTTGCACATTAAGCTTCTGTAATACCGACATATGGACATTTCCGTAATAAGCTAGGAGGCGAGGTCAGGCCTCATCTATTCTCACATGTGTGTTCCTATGCCTGAACTATTCTTCCTCTGAAAACTTACTCTCTTACACACTGTTCTTCCTGGAAGCTTTCTCTTCCAACCTCGAGAAGTAGGTATTCCTTTCTCTGTATCATTTCTATGTATATTTACATATTTTACTGTACTTTTTATACTGTATAGTAACTTCTTCATTGGAGCCATCACACACAACTTGGCCCAAAGGTGGCTTGCAATAGTTTTGACAAATAAATGAATGAATGCATGAATGAGTGCATGAACAGCTCAATGAGTTGGTTTGAGGCACGGAACTGGCAGGGTTCTTGGCACGTAGTCGATATTCTGTACACGTTTTATTCCCGTTGGTTCACTGGACAATAGCAGGAAGCCTCTCTCATGCAATGCCATTCCAAGACCACTAAGAGGACCTTCAGAGGCAAAGCAGCCTTAGCGACTCGGGGACATACCAAACTGGGTCCTGGAAACATTCATCTCCTCATTAGTCGGTGCATTACTGGCACATTTATTATTCTGACGAATGAGAATAGGGCAGCTCAGCTCACGGCTGATGCTTTCACCACTGCAGAGGCGCTCCCATTTTAGAATAATCCAACTGGAGAAGGTAAAAGGTCAGAGCAGAGAACGCTACCTAGATTGACTGGGGGCTGGAGAGTGTCCTGAGCAACACCACTCTGTGGGGAGGCGGGTGACGGTAGTGGTGATGGCAGCTATCAGGAGCTAAGAGATAAAGTTTCTAACTCTGCACTAGCTTTCAAACAAGACGGGCAATAGCTCAACACTGTACCAGATGAAGTGTGCCAAAGAGTCTCATTTAATTATCACGACAGGCCTGCAAAGTCAATACTATTCCCATTTTATAGGTGAAGCCCCTAAGGCTGAGTGAAATCAACTCATTTAATGAAGGTTATATAGATAGTAACTATCTAGGCCAAGTTACAAAATTAGGTCTGGTCTTATTCCAAAAATTCATTTTTTATTGTTGTTATATTCTTAACCATGTACCCCAATACATTTTTATATAAAAGCATAAGTGACTTCAACTCTCACCATCTTCACAGCACCCCCACTCCCCAGTGTACCCAAGCTGGCAGCCTACTACAAAGCAATAAATCAAATTATTTCTATAAAGGAGAACTCAGCAAGCATTTAATGCCAGATGTCATCAAACTGACCACCCACTTCTCACATACCAAGAAGCAAGAAGAGCAATTAGATTGTAGCGATTGATGTCATACTAAAGAAAAGAGGCGAGAAAGTGGTGTGATACTTTTAAAAGAGGGCAGCTCTAGTTTAAAAACAATGTGAATCAGAATTTAAGCTAAACTGTAATTTCTGTAATTTGGTGAATAAAAAAGAAATTAAACTTCTATTCATGTATAGTTCAAAAAGGTTTTGACTGTCATATTATATTTCCTGTTGCATAGAAATACAAAATTGAGAATTCATTCCAGATTTGCAATAGTAATTCAAGGCTGTCATGTGAGAGAGGTATTTGGTGTGTTTTGTTTGGTCCCAATGGCAGAACTAAAACCAATGAACAGAAGCTTCAGGGAGCACAACAAAAGAAAAAACACTGTGGTATAGATAGAGTTGTCCAAAGATGGAATGAGTTGCTTTCAGTGAGATTCCATTGCCTCCCCAGAGATTTTCAAGAGTAACTTGGACAGCACGTAACTGGGGCATTTCAAAAAAATAAAAGGCTCTGCTGGGGTTGGATTAGATGATCTCTAAGAACCTTACTCAACTTGTAGTTCTTTTGCTCTAAAACAGGTGAAAGCATTTCCACTTTCTCTGCTAGTGGTTAAGCATCTTATGTTTATGTGGAAATGACGTAGTCCCATATTAATAGGTTATCTTGCATGTACTCAAGTACTTGCTTTGTGCCAATAGCCTCCATGTTGTCCCTCATTAATATTAAATGTTAGGAGAAGGGCTAGCTAGCTGCACTTGATTTATTCTGTATTGTGGTAGGGTTCAAACACCTTGATGAGCATGTCTATTGCTAGGCTTGATTAAACATTCATAATATTAGGCTATTAAATGTGAAATATCTGATTTCAAATCAAAAGTGCAGTTTATTATATCTCAAAAAAGAGGCAGTACAATTAATCAATGTGTGCACCTAAACTATGGACACAGTTTTGTCATCTTAACGGTAGGTTGTTTATACCAGGAACAAAAAAGCCTGGAGAACGAGTGGTGATGAAATTGCAAAAGGCGTTTTCCACAGCTTGGTGAGAATTGAATATTTTTTCTTGCAAGAAGTGGTTCAAAGGCTGGAAGAAGTGGGAGTCAGTTGGGGTAAGGTCTGGTGAATACAGTAGATGACAGAGTTTCCAAGTCCAGCTGTCGTAGTTTGAGCAGGATGTTTTGTGTGACAGGTGGTCGAGCATTGTCTTGCAAGAGGATTGGCCTGTCTCTATTGACCAGTCTTGGCTGCTTAATCACAAGCTTTCTCGTCATTTCGTCCAATTGGTTGCAGTACACATCCACTGCAATAGAATGACCAAGTTTCATGAAACTCTAGTAAATAATACCAGCGCTGGAGCACCAAACCGACACCATTAGTTTTTTTTGATGAATATTCGATTTTGGACTATGTTTCAGCACTTCGCCTTTATCCAACCATTGTGCCGAAGGCTTGTGATTGTCAAGAAAAATTTATTTTTCATCACATGTAACAATGTGATGTAGAAATGGTTCTCCTTTATGTTGTAACAGCAAAGAAAGGCAAGCTTCCAGATGATTTCTCTGCTGACACTCATTTAATTCATGCAGTGCCCACCTATCCAGCTTCTTTACCTTGCTGATTTGTTTCAAATAGTCCAGTATTGTTGGAATAGTAATGTCAAACCTTGCTGCTGATTCATGTGTAGGTTGAGATGAATTTGCTTCCACTGTAGCTTTCAGCTCATCATTATTCACCGTGGTCTCAGGTAGCCCATGTGGCCCATTTTCAAGATTAAAATCACCAGGACAGAACTCAAACCATTGCTGTACTGTCCATTCATTAGCCACATACTTACCAAACACTTCATTGATACTACGAGCTGTCTGTGCAGCATTGGATTCACAACGGAATTCATATTCAAAAATAACACAAATTTTTTATTTATCCATGGTTTCACAAAAATTGCTCCTAAAAAAAAAAAATTGAAAGATAATCACAAGCCAAACTATGCATTTGAAAGAATGAGGATGTACCTTCAAAAAAATAAAACAAGATGTGTCTGAGTGAAATGTCCGAGATATCAACTGTCAAACTTAGTACCTAAAGGAAATCGGACATTTCATACTCAGTAACCTAATACGTGAAGTAAAACTTAAAGAATCCAGGCATAAGATTGTTCTTAAAAAAACTCATGAGATAATATTTATTTTTGACAAAGATATGAAATCCATTTCTATTTACATATTATTGGACATCATCCCAATTCTTACCTTGTTTTTGAAAATCCCTGTTTACAACATTCAGCAATAGATAAGTCTTAGGTTTCTCCTGGTTGCTTATTTTCATAGATTCACATAATCCTAAATCTTAAGAGGCATAAAACTTTCTTCATCTTATTTCTCCTTTATGCCTAAATTGATAAAATTGAAGCCCAGAATGTTTAAACACTCTGTATAAAGTCATACTTTTCTTTCCTAAGGACAGAATATCATTTAGAACTCTTTCCTAGTTCTTAGTGCATTACATACTACCTGACCTCTATCTATATATATATACACAGGCATACCTTTAAGAGGTTATGTCTTCAGTTCCAGATCAGCACAATAAAATACATATTACAATAAAGCAAATCACACATATTTTTTGTTTTCCCAGAACATATAAAACTAATTTTATGTTATACTGTTGTCTATTAAGTGTGCAGTACTGAAAACGAATGTGCATATCTTAATTAAAAATACTTTATTGATAAAATATGCTAACAATCATCAGAACCTTCAGCAAGTCATAATCTTTTTGCTGGTGAAGGGTCTTGCCTCAATGTTGATACAGCTGACTGATCAGGGTAGTGGTTGCTGAAGGCTGGGGTGGCTGTGGCAATTTTCAAAAATATGACAACAGTGAAATTTGCCACATTGATTGACTCTTCCTTTCACGAAAGGCTTCTCTGTAGCATGCAATGCAGTTTGATAACATTTTACCCACAGTAGAACTTCTTTCAAAATTGGAGCCAGTTCTTTCAAATCCCAACACTGTTTTATTGACTAAATTTATGCAATATTTTAAGTCATTTGTTGCCATTTCAGCAATGTTCACAGCATCTTCACCAGAAGTAGATTCCATCTCAAGAATCTACATTCTTTTCTTATCCATAAGAAGCAACTCCTCATCTGTTCAAATTTCATGGGAATGTACCAGTTCAGTCACATCTTCAGGCTTCATCTCTAATTCTGGTTCTCTTGCAATTTCCACCATATCTGCAGTTACTTCCTCCACTGAAGTCTTGAACCCCTCAAAATCATTCATGGGAGTTGCAATCCACTTTTTCAAAACTCCTTTTAATGTTGATATTTTGATCTCCTCCTATGAATCATAAGTGTTCTTCATGACGTCTAGAATGGTGAATTTTTTCCAGAAGGTTTTCTGTTTACTTTTTCCAGATCCTTCCCAGGAATCACTATCTATGACAGCTGTAACCTTACAAAATGTATTTATTAAATAATAATATGTGAAAGTCAAAATTACCCCTTGATCCCAGGCTGCAGAATGGATGTCATGTTAGGAGTCATGAAAAATACATTCATCTCCTTGTCCATCTCCATCAGAGCTCTTGAGTGACTAGGTGAATTGTTAATGAGCAATAATGTTTTGGAAGAAATATTTTTTTTCTGAGAAATAGGTCTCAAGGGCTTATAATAGTCAGTAAACCATGCTGTAAACAGATGTACTATCATCCAGGTTTTGTTGCTCCATTTGTAGAACATAGTTAGAGTAGATTTAGTATAATTCTACACTGGGATTGTTTTGAATGGTAAATGAGCATTGGCTTCAACTCAAAGTCACCAGCTACATTAGCCCCTAACAAGAAAAATCACCCTGTCCCTTGAAGCTTTGAAGCCAGGCATTGCCTTCTCTCTAGCTACGAAAGTCCTAAATGACATCGTTTTCCAATATAAGACTGTTTGGTCTACATGGAAAATCTGTTGTTTAGTGTAGCCACCTTCATCAATGATCTTAGCTAGATCTTCTGGATCACTTGCTGCAGCTTCTCCATCAGCACTTGCTGCTTCACCTTGCACTTTTATGTTATGGGGACAGCTTCTCTCCTTAAACCTCAAGAGCCACTCTCCACCAGCTTCAAACTTTTCTTCTGAAGCTTCCTCATCTCTTTCAGCCTTCACAGAATTGAGGAGACTTTGGGCCTTGCTCTGGATTAGGTATTGGCTTAAGGAAGAGAATGTTGTGGCTGGTTTGATCTTCCTCATAGACCACTAAAAATTTGTCTATGCTAGCAATTAGGCTATTTTGCTTTTTCATTTGTGTATTCAGTGGAGTAGCACTTTTAATTTCTTTCATTTACAACTTGGCTGTTTGGCACAAGAGGCCGGCTTTCAGCTTTCTCAGCTTTTGACATGCCTTCCTCACTAAGCTGAATCATTTCTAGCTTCTGATTTAACATGAGAGACATGTGACTGTTCCTTTCACTCAAACACCTAGAAGCCACTGTAGGGTAATTAATTGGCCTAATTTCAGTATTGTGCCTCGGGGAATGGGGCAAACATTTCTTCTGTCTTAGTTCAGCTTATAACACAGAGGTGAAGGGAGACAGTGAACAGTCCGATATTCATACTGGCGGTAAGCACTGTGAGAGAGGAAGCAGAAGAATGTCAACTACCTAACTTGGGCCCTGGGTTGCTGGGGATGATGCCAGGATGGCTTCCCAGGGGAGGTGGCTATATGGAAACCTGAAAGGTGAATGGCATTGAGCAGAGGCAGGAAGTCAGAGGGTAGGAGAAGAAAACAGAAGAAAAAAGGACATCAGGAGAGTCACTAGGGTAAGACAGAGCAAGGAGTATTCAAGAGACTGAAAGAAGCTAAATATAAATGTGTTAGGGGATTGAGGAAACAAAGTAAGAGGGCATGGAAGAAAGTTAGGCTGGAGAAGTAGTCACATAAAATATTTTTGCAAAACAAGCAATGGGGCCACAAGATTTGCACCACTGTTTAAGATCCCAGTTGTATTCACCTGGATCCCTGACATGGCTATACTCTACAATTACCCCCGATCGAGCAAGCGACATTTCCTGCTGTACTAGCTCCATGAATGGTGCTGTGCTCCACCCAGTTGACCTCTGCTTAATTTCCACATCTGACCAGTTCACCAAGACCTTTGAATTCTGGCTCCTAAATGTCTCTTGTAGCTTCAACTTTTTCCTATCTTCATATTTATTCACTGCTTACTTTGTTTACCCTGGTTTACCACAACAGCAAGGAAGACTTGCTTTTGCTATTGACTTACTTTCCCTTGCCAATCCATGCTCATCATAGCACCTACCTCAGCTGGAGGTAAAATGGTGCAGGGTGGAGAGCACTGAGATTCAAAAAGGGAGGATGAAAGATTTTCCACCAAAATCCTGATAATGTGACTAAGAGTCAGACTCCATAAATATGGTTGATGTATCCAGCCAAGTACCATATGGAAAACATAAAGGCAATGTCTCCCCAATGTCTCTCTCCTTACCTTTAACCTGCCCCACCCCACCTCCCACACACATTCTAGTTTCTAGGAGTACTAGTTTCTACTACTAGTTTCTAGTAGTTTCTAGCACACAGCCCTGATAAGGAGCCCAAGAACTGTGCCTTTGGGCACTGAGTTTAGCAGCAGGCACAAAACTGCCTGTAAATACTATTAAGAAACTGTTGGCAGCCTTGGCATTGACAGCTTTCTGTAAGCAAGGCTATACTAAAAACCACTACTCGGTTTACCAAAATCAAGTGATTTCTGTTGTCCACTTTGCATTCTATGATTTCTGATACCAAAAAAGGCAACTAAGCTCTTAAAGAAGGGAGTTGTTGGTCAAAGGATATAAAATTCCACTTAGGAGGAATAAATTACAGAGATCTATTGTATATCATGGTGACTATCATTAATAACAATATATTATATGTGTACCATCGAGTACTATTCAGCTTTAAGAAACAATGGTGATATAGCACCTCTTGTATACTCCTGGAAAGCGCTGGAACACATTCTACTAAGCGAGGTATCCCAAGAATGGAAAACCAAGCACCACATGTACTCACCATCAAATTGGTATTAGATGATCAACATTTAAGTGCACATATAAGAATAACATGTATTAGATGTTGGGCAGGGGGAGCGGGGAGAAGGGGATGGGCATATGCACAAATAATGAGTGTGATGCGCACCTCCGGGAGAATGGACACACTTGAAGCTCAGACTTGGGGGGAAGGGAGGGCAAGGGTATCATACATAACCTAATCATCTGTACCCCCATAATATGCTGGAATAAAAAAAAAGACAATATATTGTATACTTGAAAATTGCTGAGAGTAGATTATAACTATCACCACACACACAAAAAATGACAAGCATGTGAGGTAATGCATGCTAATTAGCGTGATTTAGCTACTCCACAATGTACACATATATCAAAATATGTCATACATACTAAATACATGTAATTTTTATCAATTTAAAAGTTAAAATAAAAATACAAATGATAGTGTTAGGATGATTATTCGAGTTCTGAATTCTCAGGGATGCAACTAAGATACATTTTGAATTCTTCATCCTTAATTACAAAAACAACAGCAAAAAGCTTTGTGGGTAGGTTGATGGCACCACTAGTCAAATAATTGCCTTTTTGACTCCATTTATCTCTCAATATAGACAAGTTATTTTCTGTGCTTCATCTTTTCCCACTTCAAATATCAACAACTGAGCTCTCCTTCTCTGACTCAGAAGGACAGAGGACTCTGAAATAACACTATGAAATAATTTCTTGGAGAAGCACTGTGTGACCATAAGGTACCATCAGCAAGTAGGATATCATGTAAGGAGGTGGCCTTTACTTAGAACTGATTTGGGAACTGTGTATTTAAAGCCATACAGTCCATTGGCAATTTCAGTGGGAAAACTTTTTACTATGACTGAGTCATAAGACTTGAGTCTAAGTAATGCATAGTGTTTCCTGAGCCTTTTAGTGCCTGTGCCAAAGAATAAGCCTGGTTTCCATTTTCCATCTTCATGTCTAATGGGTTTTGTACTACTGCATTTTCTGTGATCATACTTGCCATTTTATCAGAAATAGTACCAGGAAGAAAATTAAATTTCCTATGGAAGAGAGTTTCTGACCGTGTATTAGATTATTAAGTATGAAATGTCCAATTTCCTTAAGTACTAAGTTTGACAGTTGATATCTCTGACATTTCACTTTGACATTTCTTGTTTTATGTTTATTGTGAAGGTACATCCTCATCCTTTCGAATGCATGCTTTGGCTTGTGATTATCTTTCGAAATTTTTTTAAGAGCAATTTTTGTGAAACCATGGATAAGTAAAAATTTCATGTTATTTTTGAATATGAGTTCCTTTGTGAAACCAGTGCTGCACAGACAGCTGATAGTATCAATGAAGTGTTTGGAAAGGGTGTGGCTAATGAATGCACAGTACAGCAATGGTTTGAGAAGTTCCATTCTGGTGATTTTAATCTTGAAAATAAGCCACGTGGGCGACCTGAGACCAAGGTGGATAATGATAAGCTGAAAGCTATAGCAGAAGCAAATCCATCTCAACCTATGCCTGAATTAGTAGCAAGGTTTGACTTTACTATTCCAGCAATATTGGACCATTTGAAACAAATTGGTGAGGTAAAGAAGCTGGATAGATGGGTTCTGCATGAAATAAATGAATGTCAGGAGAGAAATCATCTTAAAGCTTGCCTTTCTTTGCTGTCATGACATTAAGGTAAACCATTTCTACACCGTATTGTTCCAAGTGATGAAAAAGGGATTTTTTTGATAATTGCAAGCATTTGGCACAAAGGTTGGATAAAGATGAAGTGCCGAAACATGGACCAAAGCTGAATATTCATCAAAAAAAGCTAATGGTGTCTATTTGGTGGTCCTGCGCTGGTATTATCCACTGCAACTCTACAACTTCATGCAACCTGGTCAATCGATTACAGCAGATGTCTCCTGCAACCAATTGGATGAAATGATGAGGATGCTTGAGATTAAGCAACCAAGATTGGTCAATAGAGACAGGCCAATCCTATTGCAAGACAACGCTGGACCACCTATCACACAAGCAATGCTGCTGACACTATAGCAGCTGGACTTTGAAACTCTCTGTCATCCACCGTATACTCCAGACCTTACACCAACTGACTACCACTGCTTCCAGGCTTTGGACCACTTCTTGCAAGAAAAAATATTCAGTTCTCACCAAGCTGTGGAAAACGCCTTTTGCGGATTCATCGCCTCTCTCTCTGGGCTTCTTTGCTGCTGGCATAAACAAGCTATCATTAAGATGGCAAAACTATGTTGATAGTTTAGGCACATACTTTAATTGTACTACTTCTTGTTTGAGACATAATAAACTAAACTTTTGATTTGAAATCAGACAATTCATACTGAATGACCTAATAGAGAACATTCCCAATTTTTTTTAATTTGTAAGATCTGACCTTTTTACATGTTGATTTCATAAGTTTATGTTACCTTTACTGCAATCATGATACAAAATAGGTCCATCACCCCAACAAGTTCTCCCATGCTCCAATGTAGTCAATTACCTCCTTTCACCCATGGAACCCTGACAACAACTGATCTTCTTTCCATCACTATATTTTTCCCTTTCCTGAAATTTCATATTAACAGAATTATAGAATACATAATACTTTGTTTCTGGCTTCTTGTACTTCATGCAATTCTTTTGAGGTCTGGCCATGATATGAATATCAGGAGTTTGTTCTTTTTGTTGCTAAATTGCATTCCATTGTTTGGATATCCCAAAATTTGTTTATCTATTCTACAGTCAATAAATATGTGGATTGTTTCTAGTTTTTCATTTGTATAAATAAAACTGCTGTGAAAATTCCTTCACAGATATTTGTACATGTTTTTATTTCCCTTATGTAAATGTCTAGGAGTAAAATTTCTGAGTAGTTTGGTAAGAATATGTTTAATTTTGTATTTCCACAAGTTGTTACATGTCCTTGCCAATACTCAGTATTGTTAATCTTTTTCATTTTAGGTATTGTAATGGATATGTAGTGACATTTTATTGTGGTTTTAATTTGTACTTCAGTATTGACAAATGATTTTGAGCATCTTTTCATATGCTTGTCATCTGTATACTCTAGTGAAATATCTATTCGAATTTTTTGCCAGTGCTGAATTAGGTTGTTTGTCATTTAATTATTGACTTTTTTCCAAGTGATTTTTAAGTTTAAAAACCTTCTTTTATTTATGCATGTGAGCAATTAAATTATTTTAGGTAAAATCTAATACCTATTTAAGTTTTAAATAATTACTGGATAACTCCGTTTTCCAATAATTGTTCATTTTACTGTTTTTATTTCATATCGATTTTATTAATTTTTTTAAATTTTTTATTTAGTTTTTATTTTTAATTTTTATTTAATTTTTTAAAATTTTTATTATAGAAAAGTTAAAACACCAAAGTAAATAAAATAGTATACTGACACTGCATGGACCTATCATTCAGCTTTTATAATTATCAAAATTCTGCCATTCACAATTTCTTTTACTTTCACCCAGTTTGTATCAACTACTTGATTAATTTTAGTAGTATTACTGGCAGTGTTTTAATTTCTTTTTTGCTGAGGTAAAATTCATCTGTACCAAAATACACAAATATTAGATGTAAAATTCTAAAAACTGAATACAACTGAGTGACCCACAATCCACACTTCTGTTATGATGTAGGGCATTCTAATACCTCCTGAGCATTCAGTTGTGTTTCATTCTTGTCATCCCAACCCAGGTAACCAGCATTCTTGTTTTCTTTTTGCTTCAGATAAGATTTGCCCATTCTAAAACTTAACAAAAATGAAATAATTTAGTACGTACTCTTTGTGTCTGGTTTCTTTCACTCCATACATTATCTGTGAGAGTAATTCATGTTGTTGAGTGAATTAATGGGTCATCTGTGATTATTGATGAATAGTATTCTGTTTTATGACTATACAATAGCTTTTTATCCATTTTTCTGCAGATGTGCATTTAGACTATTTCCAGTTTTTGGCTATTGTGACTAAAGTTGCCATGAATATTCTAGTCCGAGTATCTTTGTAGACATATGCTTTCATTTTTCTTGTATAAATACATAGAAGTATAAAACTGGATCAAATGGTAGGCAATTTAAAAGAAATTAGCAAACCTTTTTGTAAAAATGGTTATAGAATTTAGTATTCTTTCCAGGAAAGTATGAGAACTCTAGTTGCTCACATCTTTGCAATATCAATGTTGTTAGTCTTTCACATTCTAGCCATTTTACTGGGAATTTGGTGATATATCATTTTAATTTGCTTTTCCCTGATGATTAACCATGCTGAGTACTTTTTCATGCAATTACTGGCCATTTGTGTCATTTAATTTATGATTTGTCTGTTCATGTCTTCTGCCCATATTTTGATCTGTGGGAATTCTGAATACAAATCCTTTGTCGAATATATTTTTTGTGATTATGTATTTTAAATTTTTTTTCACTATAGCTTATCTATTCATATTCTTAATTTTTTAATATTGATAAAAATATTCATGTATGCCATCTTCTAAAGGCTTTATAGATTTAGATTTATGTCTAGGTCTTTGAACAATCACAAATTAATTTTTGTTTATAGGGTGACTAGATGCTGAATATTTTTGTTTGCATATGGATATTCAGTTGTTCCAGAACCATTTGTTGAAAGGATTGTCCCTTCCTTATTTAATTGACTTGGCACCTTGACCGAAAATCAATTTGCCATATAAACCAGGGTCCATTTGGGCCCTCCAATCTATTCCATTGATCTATTTGTTTATCTTTGTGGCAATACCATGCTGTCTTGATAAATTTAACTTTTAGTAGTTCTTGAAGTCAGGTAGCACAAACCTTCTGGCTTTTTTTTCTTTCTTAAAAGATTGTCTTGAAAATTCTAGGTCCTTTGTGTATTCATATAAATTTTAGTACAAGCTTCATAATTTCTATAAGAATACCTGCTGGATCCTGGTTGAGATTATATTCAATCTATGGATTAATTTGGGGAAAATGGATATCTTAAAAATATTGCATCTTTCAAGCCATGAATATGTCTCTCCATTTCTCTTAGCAATGTTTTGTGGTTTTAAAAATAAATGTTTTGCAATGGCTTTTTCAAATTTGTTTCTATGCTATTTTATGGATGTTTTATACAATTTTAAAAGGAAATTTTTAAAAATTTTCTTTTCTAATTGGTTGTTCCTAGTATATAGAAATATAATTTTGTGTGTGTGTTGATACTGTATCTTGTGAACCTCACTTATTAGTTTGGGAAATATTTTTATTGTTAATTCCTTAGGTTCTTTTCTTCAAAATAATGTTATCTCTTAATAAGGGTGGTTATAACTTCTTTCATTCTAATCTGTATGCATTTTGTTTCCTTTTCTTCACTTATTGCAATGATAGGTTCTCTAATAAAATGTCGAATAGAACTAATAAAAGCAGACATGCATGCATAAATCCAAGTCCTAAGGAGAATATTAAATATGATGTAGTACAGATTTTTTATAGATGTTATTTGGCAGGATGATGAAGTTCCCTTTATTCCTAAGTTGCTAAGAGTTTTTTTTTTTTTTTTCTTTATCATCAATGGATTTTATATTTGGCCATATGTTTTGGCTTTTTCTACCAAAATAGTTATATCTGATACATCACATGATCCACCTTCTTTATTTTGAAACTATCGTGTATTTCATTGATTTTTAAATGTTAACATAATATTAAATAACTTGGATAAATACCACGATACATGATGCATTGTCATTTTTAGACATTATTAAATTTGATTTGGCTGAGGAATTTTGAGCTATGTTTATGAGGGATATTGCTCTATAATATTCTGACAATGTCTTTGTAAGATTTTCCTATCAGGATTGTGATGGTATCATCAAACGAGTTTGGAAATATTTTCTTGTTCTCTATTACCTAAAAGACTTTACTTAATTTTGGTATCTTTTCACTAATTATTTGATAAAATTCAGTAGTGAAATTATCAAGCCTGGAGTTTTCTTTGGAGGATAATTTTTTTAAAACCAAATTCAATTTCTTCAATAGGTATAAGGTTACCCAGATTTTTATTTTACTTTGTGTCCTTTCTGGTGAGTTACATTTCTCAAAGAACTTTTCCATCATCAAATTTATTGGTATAAACTTATTTATGATATACTCTTATTATCCTTTTAATTTCATAAAACCTGTACTAGTATTCCCTCTTTTATTCCTAATACTGTTAATCTAGGCTTTTTGTTTTATTTGGTTACTTTTGCCAGGTGTTTATCAACTTTAATATTTTCAAAGAATCAGTTTTTTTGCTTTGTTAATTTTCTGTATATGTATGTTTTCCATTTTTGATATCTTATATCTTTATTTTTCTTCTATTTAAGTCAATTTGTCTTTTTCTGCCTTCTCAAATTGGAAACTATGACAGTTTATCATAAGCTTTTAAATCTTTCCAATATAAGTATTTAAAGCAAAAAATAATTAAAGAAATCCTTTAAATACTAATTTAGTTGCATACATTTTGATATATTTCATTAATTATAATTCAAAATATTTTATACTTCTCCCTATGATTCCTTCTTTAACTCATGGGTTAAAATGTATTGTTTAATTTTAAAATATTTAATGATTTATAATTCAATTTTATTAAGGACAGAGTTCTACGATTTTTACATTTGAAATTTAATGGTACCTATTTTATGGTCAAAATATGTCTATCTTGGTGAACATTTCATGTATATCTAAAAAGAGTGTATATTCTGTATGTGTAGGATATAGTTTTCTATTATTGGTTGACAGTGCCATTCAGATTTTCCATATCTCATCTATGTCCTTACTGATTGTTTGGCCTAACTGCTATATCAATTATTGAGAGAAGACTACTAAAATATATGATAATGATTTTACCTTAAATGATTTCTTTTATTTGCTCTCCGTTTCTCAATTCTCTTATTTTGAAGTAGTTGTTGTCAGGTATAAAGAAATTTATTATTGTTATATCTTCCTGATATACTGATCCTTTTATCACAAAATGCTTATATTTATCTCTGGTAACATGCTTAGTCTTGAAGTCTATTTTGTATGACATAAATAGAGCCATTTTTTAAGGGGATATCTTCATCCATCCTTTTACATTTCATGTGCAGATGGTCTCCAACTTATGGTCATTCAATTTATGATTTTTTGACTTTATTATGGTTCAAAGGTGATATACATTCAGTAGAAACCATGCTTCAAGTATCTATACAACTATTGTGTTTTTAGTTTTTAGTACAGTATTCAATAAATTGTATGAGATATTCAACACTTCATTATTAAATAGGTTTTGTGTTGGATGATTTAGCTCAACTGTAGGCAAATATAAGTGTTCTGAGCTTGTTTAAGGTAGGCTATGCTATGCTATGATGTTTAGTAGGTTAAGTGTATTAAATGCATTTTGACTTAAGATACTTTCAAATTACAATGGGTTTATCGTGACACAACCCCATCATAAGTCAAGGAGAATCTATATCTGTTTCTATTTAAAGTGTGCATCTTGTAGATGAAATGTAGTTGGATCTTACTATTATATCTAATCAATGATCTCTGCCATAATTGCAGTGTTTATTATATTTATGTTTACTGTGATTAATGATTTGAATGGATTTAGGATAACTTTTTTCTATTTTTTATTAATTTATTTCTATTTCTACTTGCCTGATCTTTTTGAGTTATCCAAAAATTTAATATTCCATTTTGATTCATCCATTGGCTTTTTAGCTGGTTCCCTTTACATTATTTTTATAGGTACTCTGAGAATTATACTTTATCTTAGCAAAATTTACTTAGAGCTGCTCCTGTACTAATTCACATGGAATATTTGCAACTTGCAACAACCTGATTCCATTTACCTCCCTGCCTATTATTTTGTGCTATTTTTGCTAGTATGTGCAATTATACATTGTGCATATATGTGCAAATGTTATAAACTCCATGACATGGTATTGTCATTTTTACTTTAAACCATCCTAAGCCTTTTAAAGAAACATATATAGAAATATACAGAGATAGAGATAGCTATAAATATACACATGTCCATACAGTTGGCCTTTGTATCTGCAAGTTCTGCATCCACAGATTCAACCAACCGAGGATAAAAATATTGAGAAGAAAAACCAATAAAAACAATTCAATGATTAAAAATAATACAAATAAAATAACAAGACAGTATAATAACTATGTACATGGCATTGACATTGTATTAGGTACTATAAGTAATCTAGAGATGATTCAAAGTAAACAAGAAGATGTGCATTGGTTATATGCAAATATATTTACCCTCTGATGTCATTTTCCCTCATCTTGAGTATTTTCATTTAGCATTTTTTGTAGCATGTGCCTTTTGGCAATAAATTCTGGGTTTTTTATTTGAAGTATCTTTCACTTTCATTTTTGAATCTTTTTAATTTTTTTTTTTTTGTATATATAATTCTGGTTTACCAGGGTGTTTCTTTTCCTCTTTAACACTTTAAAATATCATTCAGTTGCCTCTCGTCCTCAATTTTGACTGATGAGAAGTCACCTTCATTCATATCACTTTTCCATTTGAGGGAAAGGCATTGAGTCTTTTTTCTCTGGCTACTTTCAAGATTTTCTTTTTAGCTTTGGATTGCAGCAGTTTCACTGAGATGTACCTGTACATGATTTTCTTTGTATTTCCACTGCCTGCAGTTCATGAGCTTCTTTGATTGCTGTTTTTCAGCAAATTTGAGAAGTTTTTAGCCATTCTTTCCTCAATTTGTCTTGTCTGTGTTCTTGTTTGTTTTATTCTCTCTTGCCTTGCCTTCTAAGACTCAAATTCCACATGTTAGACTTCCTGTTATTGTCCCACAAATCTGTGAACCTCTATTCCAGTTTCTTTCATGTCTTATGTCTCTATTCTTTTGATTAGATAACTTCTACTGATGTATTTTTGAGTTCACTGATTCTTTCTTTTGCCATCTCAAACTTATTTTTAAGCCCATATAATGAATTTTTAATTTCAATGGTTATATTTTGGGGGTCTATAATTTCCATTTTTTCTTCTTTAGCTTCTATTTCTGTGCCGAGATTGCCTGTGTTCATCCATTATGCATGGATTTCTCTTTAGGAATGTAAACACATTTGCAAAAACTGTTTTGAAGTATTTTTCTACTCATCTTGTTAGCTGGTTTACCTGGAGATATTTTTCCACTTATTTAGATTTTTCATAGTAAGGGTCACATTTTCCTTTATTTTT
>RJWJ010010237.1:0-47553 GCA_004363605.1 Indri indri
CTTGAGGCCCAGAGTTTGAGGCTACAATGAGCTATGATCGCGCCACTGTGCTCCAATCTGGGCAACAGAATGAGACCCTATGTCTCTTATTTTTTATTTTATTTATTTATTGAGACAGAGTCTCACTCTGTTGCCTCGGCTAGAGTGCTGTGGCATCAGCCTAGCTCACAGCAACCTCAAACTCCTGGGCTCAAGCAATCCTCCTGCCTCAGCCTGCTGAGTAGCTGGGACTACAGACATGTGCCACTGTGCCTGGCTATTTTTTTCTATTTTTAGTTGTTTGGCTAATTTCTTTCTATTTATGGTAAAGATGGGGTCTCACTCTTGCTCAGGCTGGTCTCGAACTCCTGAGCTCAGGACGATCCTCCTGCCTCGGCCTCCCAGAGTGCTAGAATTACAGGCGTGAGCCACCACACCCAGCCTACTTGTTTTTTTTAATAACTCAATTTCTTTAGTGAATTTTTCATTCATTTTCTGTATTGTTTTTGTGGTTTCTTTGTGTTGGGCTTCCATTTTCTCCTGTATTTTACTGCATTTCCTTATAGTCTATATTTGGAATTCTTTATCAATCTTTTTAATATTTTTGTTTTGGTTGGTATCCATTAATAAGGAGTTATTGTTTTCTTTGGGGGGTGTCTTTTGGTCTGATTTTTCATATTTCCAGAGTTCATTCACTGATTCCTTCTCATCTGTCCTCTCAGTTGAGACCCAGGGCACTAGGCCTGATTTGTGGGACTGCCTCTTCTGGGTTTCTGAATATTGATCCCTTACTGTGGCAGGGAGAGAAGTGCTGGTCCTGAGTTGCCTATGGGGTGGTCAAGCAGATTTGATGAACCTCTCAGGTTGCCTCTGACCTTCTGTCTTCACCTCTTCCCAGCAGTGTGAATTGGGTCGGACTCCCAGCTTAATCTCCACGATGGCAGGTGGTACCTGTGAGTAGAAATCAGCCATGCCTTGTTTGCTTGAGTTGGAAGATGCTATGCTGAGCTATAGAGTTGTTTCCCCATCATCAGATGATGTTTGTGTGGAGGAGCCAGCTGCGGAGATGTTCTTTTGTGCCTGTGGTAAGCTCTGGTGCCCCAGGTAGCACACAAGTGCCCTAAGCTTTAGGCAGGACCCTGCAGCTCCCAGGTGGTTGGTTAATGTCTACTCCCACTGAGGTGGGGGGAGGAGCAAGGCAGTTTGTGGCTAGATTGCAGGAGCCTACAAGGCTTTGCAAAGCCTGCGTGGGGCTCAGCAGTCGCTTTTCTGGCTGCTAGGGGGAGCTATTGGAATGAGGTTCAGGACAAGCTGTCCAAATCGGGAAGGCTGTTCCTGAGGAAGGGACCTGAACGCTTGAGTGCTAAGGCCCTGGACTGGGCTCTTTCTGCCCTTGTCCACTAGTGCGGTTTCTCTGCTGGGAGGGGTGAGCGCCCTCCCAAATCACCACTCCCTGGAACCCCAGAGCACACTCCCATCAGATCAGTCCACATGAGGTTCCTCTCCACCCAAGTCCAGCTCTCTAACTTCCCCCCAGTTCGCGTGCCTGACCCACTAGTGTCTATCTCCACGAAATGCTGGCAGGCGGGGTGTTCCCTAATTGTGTACTCCTGTTCCTCCACAAGGCCCCAAAGGGAGAGTAGTGGTCCCCTCTATCTGCAGGGACCTCAGCCAGGGGCATGCTCCTGCTGGAGAGAAGCAGCTGCTTGTGAGTTTCTTGGCTCAAGCTGGGCTCCCTATTGCAATGAGTGGGAAGAGGGGCTGCAGCTTCCATTCAGCCCGGTGTGCACAAGGCACTTGGTTGCCATGGAACCAGGAGCTAGGCTATTTCTCTCCAACTGCTGCACCCCTATCCAATATGGTGGTTCTCCAGTGTGTGTGGGGAGGTGGGGGGGTGGACATGCTCACATATTCCTGTTCCTCAGCATCCCACCACATTCTCCTATGGGGTATGTTTGCTAGGGCTTCCTTGCCATGTGAAGGATGAGGTCTGAGACCTCTCCCCTGTGTCTCCCTGCACCGGTCTAGTGTACGGGGTGTTGGGACTGGCCTGCCTATGTGAGCCACTAGCCTGTGATCTCACAAAATGCTAGTGTCAGGTCCATCCCAAATTGTGGCGGGCTCTGCTCTTTGTGGTGAGCTCAGCCTGGGGTGTGCACCTACTCTAAAGAAGCAGTTGTTCGTGAGCTTCTCCATTCAAGCTACTCTCATGGTTTTAGTGGGTCGGGAAGGGGCTGCAGCTCCCAGTTGGCCTTTTGTGGCACTCTCCCGTGGGGTGCCTCTTACAGATACCCAAACTCCTGGGGCTTGCTGGTTCACTCATTGTTCCTAATTAGCTGCCATGCCTGGGCTCCTGGAGGGTAGAGAAGGCTTAAATATTCTTTGTGTCCCACTGTCCACCAAAGGCATGTAAGTTGGGGAAGAGAAACCCCCTTTACCCTTTTGCTGGGCTCCGCATCTCTCTGGGTTTGATCCATTCTGCTATCTTCTCCTCTCTATCCCCCTCTTTCTCAGCTTTGCAATTTTCCTCTGTTGGGTCCCCTAGTCATCTCTCTCATGTCTCTCTGTGATCCACACCTGAGCGGCGACTCTTCTGTGCTCTCCTCAGTCCAGTATTGTACATTCCAGCTAGGATGGTCCAACAAGCAATGTCTCTCTCTAGTTGGCCATCTTGGCTGTACCTCTGAGTTGTTTTCTTATTGTTGAGTTTTGAAAGCTCTTTACATATTCTGGGTACAAGTCCTTTATCTGATATATTTGTAAAGTCTAAACATGCCTGAGGAGAAGAAGTCTTTCCCATTGATTTTTTTTTTTTTAATTATTCCCTTGGGAAAGCATTTGGCTTTTCTGTTTTATACCAGTCAAATAGCTGTCATTTGTCCCATGGTGGCTCGCCTTTCCTTATATGCTGCCACAGCTGGGGCTGGGACCCTTTGCATTTGTTGCTGAGATTTTTGCAGCTTCCTCCTCTGCTTTTAGCCATTAGCTTCTCTAGTTGATCTCCTAAACTTGAAATCAGGAAAGTTAAACACTGTTACTTCCAAGTTGTATGACCTGGGCCAGATTACACATCAGGTTTCTGAGCCTTCATTTCCTCATATGAAAAATATGGATAATCACACCTGCCCTGCTTGTCCTTACTGTGAGAATTAAATGTGATTATGTATGTGAGAGCATTTTTGGAAACTGTAAAACTCTGAACAGATACGAACTGTGATCTTTACTTAGTTATCTCCTTTGTTGGAGCTCTGATTGTAGATCCCTGTTTCTGTATTGGTCAGATCTGTGTTTCTTGTTTTTATATTCTTTATTGGTTATTACATTATCTCACTTCCCTTATCTTTTTCAACTCCCCAGCCCTTCTCTGGTCCATCTCAAAATGGATCTGGATCTTAGGTCCTGCTGTGGCAAATAGAAGACCACTTTCTTTCAGAGGGGATCATTTAGTCAGTGTGATCTGAACAGACCTGCTGAGCTGTTATACTTGTTTTATTCTTTTTTCTCTTTGAACTTTTATGCTTTTGCTTTTAAAAAATAATTCATACTCATTAAAATAAGGCAATTGGTGGGGAGATTTAAAAAAAATTATTAAAAATGTTGATAATCTATCCCACCAAGTAGTCAGTCTTAAGGTTAATATATAGCCTTCTACGTTTTTTTCTTATTCTTTCCCAAACATCTTTTTTTATAATTTTTTTTTACCATTTAAACAATATACACATATACATTTTTCCTTCTTTTGTAAATGAAAATGAAGTCCATGAGATCTTATATATTACTCTGCAAACTAACATTTCTTTAACATAGAGAAGTCAAATTCATAGAAGCAAAAAGTAAAATGGTAGTTGCCAGGGGCTGGAGGAGGGAGAAATGGGAAGTTGTGTAATGGGTGTAGGTTTACAAGGTGAAAGAGCTCTGGAGGTTGGTTGGACAACAATGTGCATATACTTAACATCAAATAACTGTACATTTAGACATGGTTAAGATGGTAAATTTTGTTACGTTTTATTTTATTTTTTTACCATAATTAAAAAAACTCTGAAAAGAAAAAAAAAGCTTATAAAAATAATAGATTTTATTCAATCATTGAGCTCCCATTATGTGATAGGTGTGGGCACTTTCTGTATATCATTTAATCTTTGTAATAACTACACAACAGCTGTTGAATCAATGCTTATTAGATGAAAAAGTGGCTATGCTGTTTTAGGAAAAGTGAACCAGTGCAGAGGACATTACTGATTTTTACTGGAGAATTCTGACACCCAGTGGCTATTGCTGCCTGTAACGCAAAGCCCTTCAGAGCAGGCTAAATTAACAACCACATTTTTGAAGCTTCTTCTAGACTTTAATGAGAACTGATGGTAAAAGTTTCAGTTTGGCAAGAAATAAATAATTTGAACCAGGTTTAAGGTGATTCATGACAGTAGTGACAGTGTGTTTGGAGATCAGTGATCAGTGAAACACAGCACAGAATACTGAGACATTGTACTTAAAGAGAAATAACATATTGTAGTCACTTCTCTGATGACATGGTCTTCACCAAACACTCCAACTTTTTTCCTTGCCTCCTTCACAATGTTAGATAATCTTTTTCTCTATTTTCTTTTTTCTCGATTAGTCACTCTTGGTTTTTTTTCCCCCTTTTCTGGACTTTAATTTGTATGCATATCTATTTTGTCTTGTAAAATGCTTGTGGCAACTTGTAGGTTGATTACTGACAGTTGAGAGGCTGGAATAAAAGGAAAGAAACATTCAGAATAGGAAATGCATTTGGGATTACTCTTCAGATGAGTTAAATTAGCCTCAAAGGAAATTAATGGCTTTGAAGGCTGAAGTTGTTAATTGGAAAAAGGTTATAATCCTGCTAAATTAAACCAGGATTGAAGATGAAAGGTCCTAGACCCATAAATTATTTGACAGCTGGGAGTTTTACCATGCTTTTACAGTGATCATGCCTTTTAGTATGTTTCAAAGAGTAGTGAACAAAACCAGAAGTTTTTTGTTTAATGTATCATAAAGGAACAGGGCTCCCAAGGTTGCTGCTTGCCCTTCCAAGTATTATGAATGGAGTCAGACTGTCTTTTTCTCTTTAGGCACTTGGCAGACAGAACTGCTGAGCTGGAGCGAGTGAACAGAATCAACCAAGGCTTACAGGAGGACTGGGAAAGGAGTACTGCGGTGAAGAAGCAGCGGGACATGGAGGAGAAGGCTTTTGAGCGGTAATGGCCAAAGTTCTTTGTTTGCAAAGAAAATCCCCTGTTGTTTCTTGTATACTTTCCTCAAATCCTGGGAATGCAGGATTAGTAGTGGCTGCCTAGAGAACTTTGCAGAGAAAGCAATTCTGTGTTCAGTGGGAAATACTGCTGTGATTGATTAGAAATGTCTGTTGTATGCTATATATTTACCAACCCTGCCCTAATCTTTGCCTCTGTTTAGGGTAGCTTTCTTTTCTTTATGTAGAGGATGGGGATTCTCTTTGGAAATAATTATTTGGAAATAGGGAGAGTGAGTTTCTCATCTGAACACTTCCAAGCCTTAAAGAATGCTCATTTGAGAGCAGGGTCAAGTGGTTGTAGGTAAGATGGGCAATTGGAAAAGTGAGATGCCCATTATGGAACTAATCAAGAACATCTTTCTGAAATTTATTGTTATATTTCTGTCCCCTCTCCTCAGCTATGTGTTTATAATATGGAGTCAGGGAATTTAGGTTTTAGCCCTGGCTTTGATAATTCACACTAACTTTGGAGAGGAAGCTAATCTTTTTGTCTTATTTTTCTTATTTGTAAAATGGGAAAGTAAACACTTGCATGACCAAGCTAACATGGGAGTTTTAGGGATTAAATAGAGATGGGAAAGTATTACACTTTGAAAAAATTAAAATACTTTACAAATGTAAGGTATGATTTCAAAGAATGTTAAAAATTTGATGAATGAGGCTGGGTGCTTGGCTCACACCTGTAATCCTAGCACTTTGGGAGGCCAAGGTGGGAGTATCGCTTGAGGCCAGGAGTTTGAGAGCAGCCTGAGCAAGAGCAAGAATGAGACCCCATCTCTACAAAAAACTAGAAAAATTGGCTGCGTGTGGCAGCAGGCGCCTTGTCCCAGCCAAGTGGAAGGCTGAGGCGGGAGGATTGCTTGAGCCCAGGAGCTTGAGGTTGCAGTGGGCTATGATGACACCACTGCACTCTAGCCCAGGTGACAGAGTGAGACCCTGTCTCAAAAAAAAAAAAAAAAAATTTTTTTTCTGATGAACAAGACCAAGTATATACAATCAAGTTATTAAAATCTGAATTACCAAAATAATAGCTTAAATTGCCAATTATCAACTAATTTTTATCGTGGATAAAATTTGTTTTAGTGGATCTTGATTTGTAACTCTCCTTTTCCTTTTAGGTTTTCTTATAAAGCATCTCACCTGTCTTTCTAATGGGTAGAACCCCTATTATATTGTGACAATGAAAGTATGAGGGATGACATGGAAAATAGGTTCTAGAGGAGAAGTGGGTCATTTGGCCTAGAGAAGAGGAAGAGAAAGGGGAATTGGGGATTTCAAGCCATATTCTCAGTATCGTGGGAAAGTGGGTAAAAGGTAGTGAGATTAATGCCAGGGAAATTTTAGCTGGATTTAGGAAGTGGCTTGGCCAATATGGTGACAAAGGATAGAGGAGACACAAGAAATAATCTTGAGTGGCAGGCTAACCAATCTGCTTCAGGGACATGGTGGAAGCAGACCTATTGCCTTGAGGACCTAGGCTAAGAGTGGGCAGGGACTCAAACAGGCAGCAGGTAGGAAGAAGGAATTAGTTGGCAAAAAGCAAAAGTGAAAACAAGGTTCACATGTATGCAGTTAGCACCTGATACTCTGTTCCATTACCAAGGCAAGCCAGGTAGGTCTTTCCCTGCTCACTTCCAGGGCTGTTTATTCTTTCTTTTTTAAAGACTGCTCTGGATACTTCTTTCTTCTTCCTTCTTTCTTCTCCTTCCTCAAAATGCCACCCATGTAGAAATTTTGATGGGGTAAGAGAGCACACCAGGGACTGTCTTGCATAACCAAGAAAAATTATCAAAGGGAAAAATCAGTCACTGCTGCTCCTTCAACTCTGCTTAGAGTCACTTTTGTCTTCCTCTTAGTCTCCACTCCCTGTCCTGCCCTTAACTCTCCGGAGGATTCTAGCCTCCTGGGACTTTTCATTTTGAATCTGCTCTTAACTCTCTGCTGGTGTTAACTGTTCACCAGCTGCTTAATGGCCTGATTTCCCCCTCAAACTCTGTCTCCTGGGGCCAAACGAATAGAGGTGGCCCACGGGGCAAAGCAGCCAACGCAGAGGCTTCGGAGCCACCGCTTGGGGCTGTGTGACCCTGGGCACGTTCTGTGCTCTCTCTGGGGTTGGGTGGGCGTGGCTGGGGAGATGCGCAGCGTCACACTGTTGTGAAGGCACAAGTTCAGGCCTTTTATTTAGTGGAGAACGAAGAGACAGCGGAGGTTTGGAGAAAGCAGATGCCAGGATGGGGTGAGCTGCGGTAGCTGCGCCGCGAGCAGGGACAGCAGGTGGGTGTGAGCGCCTTGAGAGCAGGCACCAGGTGTTACTTTTCTTTTGCAACCCCACCGGCTTCCAAGCCGGGCCATCAGGGACTCGGCACACTTGCTGATGATTGCTCTTACTCTCCTCTCCTCAGGGCCTCAGACAAGCTGTTCCTCCTGGACCAGTGCGAGAAATACCGGCGCTGCAAGCAGTGCCAGAGGCACACCTCCAACGTGGGCGAGAGCAATCTGTGGCCCCTGAACATGTTCCTGCGTGGCTCCCGGTTGCTTGTGTAAAACTCAAAGTTTGGATCTGCGTTTCCTGGAGAAAAAAAATTTTTTTTTTTTTTATTAATCTTTTACATGTTTGGGGTGATTGTGAGACTGCTTATTTGTACCTCAGAGGAAAAAAATCATCGTTTGGGTTTCGTGCTTTCAGTAGACAGCTTTTTAACCCTTATTGAATTCAGGTCGGCAGGGTCTCCCCTCTTGCCTTTCTCCCTCCCTCATTTACTCCCCCAGCTTGTCTCCCATGGCAGTGAAGGTATCTGAATGGTCCTGAGGACTAGACCCCCTGCCACAGGGGCTGGAGACTGGACCCAGCTTCATTCCGGATGCTGAGATGGCCCTGCCACGCCCTCTGACTTTGTGTGCAAAACTCCATCTTTTTTCATCTATAATGAATAGTGTCATAATAAATGTTTTCTAAGCACCTGACTGTGCATGACAGTTCATAACGGTACATTTTACCCTCTTCCCCAACCCTAGACTTGTCCAGAGGCTTGTATGTGTGGACATCACGGAGGCAGATTAGGCTATTTACCGCAGGAGGGCCAGGGCAATGCTTCCTGCATTTTCTAATTGACACACCTGCGACTTTATTGGGGCCTCAGGGGATATCGTTCCCTTGGTGACCTCCTGATCAACCATTCCATTGTCCAGCCATTTCTAACCCCCATCACATGCTTATTTCGGGAATAAGTGTGCATGCGAGGGGGGTCTCTTTGGCTTGGTAGGTGCCACCTCCTCTCACTGCTTCACTTGCATCCATTCTTGAGCTGTTGAAGAGGACTTCCCTGTCACTGAAGGTATGGCTGCTCTCAACCGAAAACTTTCTTAATTTATCTCCGCCCTTTACCTCTGCTCCCTGCCCTATCTGACCACTTCAGATAAAACAAAGTAGAGTGAAGCCTAGATTTCTGAAATTGAAAAGCTAGGAAAAAAGTCTTTTAGACTATTTGCTTTCTGCCTGCCACACCTCTCCTTTAGACAATGAGTGAGGGTATATGTGGGGAGATGTTTGTGAATATTTAAACATTTGTTTGCCTGACTGAAAATACAAAGTAGGAATGTGTCGAGCCCTGAATAGTTATGGGGAAAATATTCACTTAAGCTGGTGTTGGACAAATTTTGTTGCTAATGTTGTCCTTTTTTTCTATGGAAACAAGCATACCTGCAATTCTTTGGAACCTCTTCTCCAACCTTTCTACATTTCTGCCTCTTTCCATTTCGTCAGAAAATTACTCCATGGAGGGCCAATCTTCATCAAAAGCAATAGCCTTTCCCCAGGACTGCCTGACTGCCTGAATCTATACCTGCTGCACCCTGGAGTATTTCTCTAATATATAATACATTACTATAACAGTGTTGTATTAATATTTAAAAAATATAGACTTCCATGTTAAAGTAAAAAAGTTAGGCAATTTTGATATGTCCAAGTGAACAGATTTAACTTTGTCAGCTTTTTTTTGACTGGAGGAACTGAACTTAAAATTTACTATCATGGGTAGCAGTACTGACTCTAAAAATATTTTTTTAATTATAGTTATGATGTACAAAGTGATATGATTTTGAATACAATGTGGAATGATTAAATCAAGCTAATTAACATATCCAGCTCCTCAAATATTTAATATTTTTGTGATGAGAACATTTAAAATTTATTTTCTTAGTTACATTGAAATGTTCAATACTCAATTATTAGCCATTTTCACCACACTGTGCAATAGATCTCAAAAAAAATCAAACCTATTCCTCCTGTTTAACTGAGGCTTTGTGCTCTTTGACTATCATCTCCCCATTCTTTCCACCCCCAGCCTCTGGTAGCTATCATTCTACTCTCTGCTTCTATGAGTTCCATTGTTTTAGATTCCACACACAAGTGAAAATCAGTGTTTCTATGTTTGGCATATTTCACTTAGCATAATGTTCTCCAATTCCATCCATGTGTCCTTTGTTCTACTTTTTACTTCTGTGAGATCAATTTTTTTTTTTTTTAGCTTCTATATATAAGTGAGAACATGTGTTGTTTAACTTTCTGTTCCTGGCTTATTTCATTTAATGTAATGTCCTCCAGTTCCATCCATGTTCCTGTGAATGAGAGGATTTCATTCTTTTTTTATGGCTGAATGTTACCATTGCATATACATACAACATTTTCTTTATTCATTCATCTGTTGTTGGATTCTTGAGTTGATTCCATATCTTGGCTATTGTGAATAGTGCTACAATGAACATGAGGGTGTAAACATCTCTTCAAAATATTGATTTCAAATCTTTTGGGCAAATACCCAGAAGTGGGATTGATGGATCACATGGTAATTCTATTTTTAGTGTTTTGAGGAACCTCCATACAGTTTTCCATAATGGCTGTACTAATTTACATTCCCACCAACAGTATATAAGGGTTCTCTTTCTTCCACATCCTTGCCCAACACTTATCTTTTGACTTTTTGATAATAGCCATTCTAACAGGTGTACAGGGATCTCTCATTGGTGTTTTATTAATAATGTGCATTTTTCTAATGATTAGCGATGTTCAGCATTTTTCATGTATCTGTCGGCATATGTCTTCTTCTGAAAAATGTCTATTCAGGTCCCTTGCCCATTTCTTAATTGATTATTTGTTTCCTTTCTATAGAGTTGTTTGAGTACCTTATGTATTCTGAATATTAATCCCTTACCAAATAATGTATGGCTTGCAAATATTTTCTCCCAATCTGGAGGTTGTCTCTTTACTCTGTTAATTGCTCTCTTTCTTGTACAGAAATTTTTGTAATCTCATTGTCGGTTTTTGCTTTGTTGCCTGTACTTTTGGGGTCAAATGTAAAAAGTCATTGCTCAGACCAGTGTTTTATAGTTTTCTCCCTATGGTTTCTCCTAGTAATTTTACAGTTTCAGGTCTTGTGTCTTTAATCCATTGTGAGGTGATTTTCATGCATGGTACAATATAAGTGTTCAATTTCACTCTATTTCTTTTTATTGGAGAATTTAATCCATTTACATTCAAGGTAATTATTGATAGGTAAAGACTACTGCCATTTTGTTCATTGTTTTCTGGTTTTAAAAATAGCTTTTTATTCCTCTCTTGCTTTTCTCTGTGGTTTGGTAGTTTCTGTAGTGGTATGTTTTGAATCTTTTAAATTATTATTTTTTTTGTGTGTGTGTCTCCTATAGGTTTTTGCATTTTGGTTACCATGAGGCTTACATAGAACATCTTACACTTATAATAATCTATTTCACACTGATAACAATTTAACTTTGATTGCATACAACTACTTTACACTTTTACACCCTTTCCTCCACATTTTATGTTTTTGACATCTGAATTTACATCAATTTTATAATGTGTGTCTCTTGATAGTTTATTTTAACTACAGTTGTTATTAATAATTTTGTCATTTAGGCTTTATACTAAGGATAAAATTAGTTTACACAGCACCATGACAGTCCTAGAGTATTCTCAATATTGCTTTGTATTACTTATACCATTGGGTCTTGTGCTTTTGCAAGTTTTATGTTATTAATTAGAAGACTTTTGTTTCAGTTTACAGAACTCCCTTTGGCAATTCCTGTAAGGCAGTCCTAGTGGTGGTGAACTCCTTTAGCTTTTTTTTTTGGGAAAGTTTTTATTTCTCTCTGATTTCTGAAAGACAGATTTTCTGGGTATACTGTTCTTAGTTAGAGTTTTTTTTCCTTTAGCACTTTGAGTATATCATACCACTCTTTCCTAGTCTGCAGGGCTTCTACTGAGAAGTTAGCTGATAGTCATATTGGGACTCTTTTGTATACGATGTATTTCTTATCTCTTACTGCCTTCAGAATATTTTCTTTGTCTTTAATTTTTGATAGTTTTATTATTATGTGTCATGGTAAACTCCTTTTTGGGATGAACTTGACTTGACACCTCTGTGCTTCCTACACCTGGATGTTGACCTCTTTCCTCAGATTAAGGAAGTCTTCATCCATTATTTCTTTAAATATGCTTCTGGCCCTTTTTCTCTTTCTTCTCCTTTTTGAATTCCTGTTATGCATTGGTTAGGTCTCTTGATGGTGTCCCATAAGTCCCATAGGATTTTTTCTTCTTTTTTTCTTTCTTTTTTCTTTTTGCCCCCCAATTAGGTAATTTCGTATGTTCTGTTTTTGAGCACACTGATTATTTCTTCACCTTCATTGAGCCAGCTACTGAAGCTTTCTGTGCATTCTTCAGTTCATTGTCTTCTTCATCTCTACGATTTCCATTTTTTTTATTATTTGTCTTTCTTTGTCAAACTTCTCATTTTGTTTGTGTATTGTTTTCCAAATTTCATTTCATTTTTTATTCATATATTCTTGACGTTCACTGAACTTTTTAAAGAGGATTATTCTGAATTCCTTTTCTGTTATTTCATAAATCTCCCTTTCTTTAGAGTCCATTGTTGGAGCTTTGTCAGTTTGTTTTGGGAGTTTCGTGATTTCCTGAGTCTTTGTGATCCTTGCATCCTTGCATTGGTGTTTGTGCATTTGTGAAAAAAGCCACCTTTTGGGAATTTTACAGGTGTTCTTTGGTAGGGATAGACCTTCACTGTTTAGTCAAGCCTGTGATTCTGGGTGAGTCAGCTAGTAATGACCCTGGGCAGGCAGAGCTTGCTTTTAGTTTCTCTAGATGGCTGGGCTGCTTTCTTTGCTTTGAATTTGGATGGGGCAGCTGGCTAGGCTCTTCTATCTGGCAAGACCACTAGCTGAACTCTGCAATCAGGCTGAGATGCTGGATGGGCACTTCAATTGCCTTTGATCCAGCTGGGCCACGGGGTGTATTTGATAGCCAGATGTTACCACTATTTGAGTTTAGAAGTTGGACAGGGTTGCAGGAGGGCCCTGAGGTTAAGTGGATTGGGATGAATGGACCAACTCTACACTCAGTAGAAAGGTACTGTTAAGATTTGCTTCTCTCCCTGGGTGGGATCTGGGGTGGGCTTTGAGACTGTAGGGAGTGCTGATTAAACTTCTGAGCATGGCAAAACTAGTGTCTGTTTTTTTTTTTTTTTTTTGTGGAAATTTACTGCTGTAGTCCTTTCCCTTCCTGATTGAGGCCCTTGCATAGGGTCTGACGGTGGGCCTGGAGGATGGCCATCTAGGAATTCGAGCTAGTTGGCACTTTCCACTTTTGGACTTACCAGCTCAGTTTTGCAGGTGGGCTATGCAGTTAGCTGGTACCTCTGATCGAGTGCCACTGATGGCAGTTACACTAAGTGATCACCAAAATCTGTGCACTGTTCTCGGCGGGCTTCACCTCTTTGCTTTGTTTCTACCTGACCCCAGGTGGTCTAAATGTGTAGTTTCTCTCCATATTCCCCATTCCCTGTGAGGTGAGAATGGAATAGAATTTCTTGGAATGGTAGGGAAGCTGGATCTCTGCCTCGTTGGTTCTCTTTTCCCACTGTAGGAACCGTGGGCCCTGGGGAATCCTGTGTGTGGTGCTGTGCCGATTTGATGGAAGAGGAGGGGTGACATGGTCAAAGCAAGACCATTTTCCTACACTTTAATGTGGATTTTTATTCAATTCCATGGAACATTCAGATGATTCAGGCTTATTCCCACATTTTGGAGTTTTCAACGAAGTATTTTTATCTGTGGATAGTTGCTAGTTGATCTTTCTGTGCAGGGATGGGAGTGAAGCCTGGGACCTCCCATTCCACCAGCTGTTGATGTCACTTTTCTCTGTACTGACTCTCTGTGTCAAGCACCAAGCTAATTTTCTGTGACCTGGAGATTAAGATCTCATTGGTCCCTGCCTGCCTTCAGAGTGCTTACTGTCCAGTGCAGAGGTGAGATGTGACTAGAAAAATCACTGTATAAAAAGGTAAAGACCTAATAGCACTGTCCATTTGTTGTTACCTTGTGGTAAGTTTAGCCTACCATGGAGAGGGAAAAGCTTTTGGAGGAGATGAGGCCTGAGCTGAATTTTAAGGATAAATAGGAAATAGCCAAGTGAAGGGTGACAGGGTCGTGGCAACCAATGTCAGGCCCACGTGCTCCAGTCTATCTAAATTAAGATGGAGGCATGGCTATGTGAGTTAGCTGGATAAGGCCTAATATGTCTTTTATCATTTATTTTAAGAATCAAACTTTATGATAGTCCTTCACCAAACAGCTGATTTCATACGACAAAGAATAGACTGTCATTTTCAGAGCAAGTCTTCATAATTTGGATCTTCTTCACTTATGCTCACTGTTATTAATCTTTTATTAGTCTATTATTAGTAAGCCCAGGCTTACTTAGAGTGTCTTTTTCTAAATCAATTTGAATTACTATCATGAAGTCTGTCATTCCCAGAGCTATGCCACTGTCAAACCAGTTTAATGTATCAAAGAATTCCCTAGTTCAGTAGTTTTTAATGTTTTCGACAGTCATGGACTCTCCTAAGAATCTAATGAAAAATATGTACCTTTTTCCTAAAAATAGGTACATATTCCCATGCAACATTTTGCATGCAATCAATTACAGGTCTCCTAGATCCTCTGGACCATAGGTTAAAGATACCTGTTGTAGATGGCTTTCCTTTACCATTTTTTACAAGCTTAGGCTATTAAAAATGATTGAAGTGAACGATTTAATATGCTTTTGAAAATTCCCTTTCATTGGCCAGGCGTGGTGGCTTACGCTATAATCCTAGCACTCTGGGAGGCTGAGGCGGGAGGATCGCTTGAGGTCAGGAGTTCGAGACCAGCCTCAGCAAGAACGAGACCCTGTCTCTACTAAAAATAGAAAGAAATTAGCTGGACAACTAAAATTAGAAAAAATTAGCTGGGCATGGTGGTGTGCATGCCTGTAGTCCCACCTACTTGGGAGGCTGAGGCAGGAGGATGGCTTGAGCCCAGGAGTCTGAGGTTGCTGTGAGCTAGGCAGACATCATGGCACTGTAGTCCAGGCAACAGAGCAAGACTCTTGTCTCAAAAGAAAAAAAAAAGAAAAAAAAAAAAAAAAGAAAATTCCCTTTCAGTTCTAGAGAACTATCTTCATTTTTGTCTTCCTGTTTGACTCTTCTTAAGCAGAGTAAGATGAGAGTTAGAATGGCTATTAGAAAGCACAATACCAGTGCTTTTCAAACTTTTTGAGTAAGATTCAGTAAAAGAAATATATTTTATATTGCAATGCAGAACCCACGCCTATATATGAAAGACAAAAGTTTTACACAGCTGTATTTATCCCATCATCTGCAATGCATTCTAATATTTTCTATTTTATTTTATTAAAAATTCTGGTTAGACTGAACAGAATTGATTTCACAATCCAATAATGTAAATAGATAATTTCCAGTTTGAAAAACATGGTTTTAATCTAATTCTTCCCTATACTATGTTCTCATAGCACTGCTAGCCAGGTGCAACCTGTCTTAATTTTTTATTTTTGTGGGTAGCAGAGGAAGAAGTGGGGCCTGTGCACAGGGTACCTTGAACAGCTGTGCAAGTTAGCTCTGTACAAAGGTTCTCAGCCCCCAGTTCCTATCACTGCTGTAACAAATTACCACAAACCCAGTTGCTTAAAGCAACAGAAATTTATTCTTTTAGAGTTCTGTAGGTCA
The DNA here is from genome assembly GCA_004363605.1 of Indri indri. Classification (NCBI taxonomy): domain Eukaryota; kingdom Metazoa; phylum Chordata; class Mammalia; order Primates; family Indriidae; genus Indri; species Indri indri. The sequence continues at coordinate 15,346 of RJWJ010010237.1, forward strand.
GAAGTCTGAAATCAGTTTACTGGGCTAAAGTCCAGGGGTCGGCAGGGCTGCTTCCTTCTGAAAGCTCTGAAGGGAGAATCCTTGTCCTAGCCTTTTCCAGCTTTTAGAGCCATTCTTTGTACTTCTTGGCTCATGGCCCCTTCCTCCGTCTTCAAATTCAGCAGCATAGCATCATCAGAACCCTCCCTGCCTCTGTTGACACATCGCCTTCTCCTCTGTGCCAAATTTCCTTCTGCCTCCCTTTTATGAGAGCACTTGTGGTGACATTTAGGGCCCACCCAGATAATCCAGAATAACCACCCCATCCTTAACTTAATCTCATCTGCAAAGTCCCTTTTGCCATAAATGGTAACAAGTTCCAGGGATTAGGATCTGGATATCTTTAGGCCCATTATTCAGCCTACCACAGGGTGAGTAGTACCTGAAATTTAGCCCCCAATCTACTCATTAAACCTTGCATCAGAGATATGCAGTAGACCTGAAGCTGGTGAAAATTTTTTCTTTGGGCCTTAGCTACATAGATGTACCTGTGTGCTTTTTTTGTTTGTCTGGTTAGGTTTGGTTTTGCAGGATTAGGGAAGGATATGAGATGGAGAAGGAAAGACACTTAACAATTCAAACTTATTATAGTTTCTTTATTGTTAGGTTTTGATACCAGGGTAATACTGCCCTCATAAAATGAGTTGAGAAGTATTCTCAATTCTTCTACTTTCTGGAAGAAATTGTGTAGAAATGGTATTGTGTAGAATTTCTTCCTTAAATGTTTGGTAGAATTCACTAATGAAACCATTCATGCCTGGGTTTCCTTCGCTGGGAGGTTTTAAACTATGAATTCAATTTTTTCTTGGTTCTTTTTTGTATGTTGAGTAATTTTGTATTATATTCGAGACATTTTGAATATTATGTGTAAAACTCTGAGTCCTGGTAATGTCCTTGGGAGAATGTTGGATTTTTATTTGTTTTTGTTTTAGCAGGCAAAATTTTGAGGTTCAGACCTTTTATACTTTTCTGACAACAGGGACCCCTTTTCCTGGTTCTGCTGGCCACTAGATTTTCCCTAATGTTCTTTTTCTGTTCCAAGATCCCATCCAGGATACTACATTGCATTTAGTTGTCATGTCTCTTTAGCCTCCTCTGGTCTGTATTCTAGGTCATCTTCCTATCATTATTTGAACAATTCCTTCCTTTCTGTCATAATAGGGTGTTATGGGCTACTCTTGTACTTTTCCCGCCCTAGCTCTGGAATCAGCCATTACTCCAAGGAGCCTTCGTTCCTTTTAATGGAGAATGGTATTTAAAAAACCATGATCTGGTCACTCATTGAGCTCATTACTATTGGGTTCTCTTTGCTCTCTATAAATGAAGCTAGGGAATACACACGCACATCTGTTTCCATTACTACCTTTCTATATTGAAAATGATGAGTTCACGCCAATACCACAATTCCAGTCCCAAACACTAGAATTCATTTTAATTTTCACCTTTCCATATTTGTAATTCTTGTCTCTGACAATACCTGATTCTCATTATCCTCAATGTATTACCGGATGAACCCTTATGCAATTTCTGATCACTACTGCTGTTCCCCATGTGTACACTCTCTCCACTCTGCTTGGGCTCTGACTGCCTGTACCAGGCTGCTACTACCACTCCCACTGTTGCTTAAATGCTCTTCGCACCTCCTTCAGACTCTGGTATTCTGCGCCGCTGCTTCTGCATCCCCACCTCCTGCAAAGGCAACTACCCTGCTGAGCTCCATCTAGTGGACTGAATTATTAAAGAAGAAATAAAAGGAAGGAAGGAAGAAGAATGGAAGCCTGAAGAGATGGAAGAAAAGAGAGGAAGGAAGGGAAGGAAGGGAGGAAGGGAGGAAGGGAGGAAGGAAGAAAGGAATAGGACTTTATTGCTGTGGACCATGCATAGGCCAGGAAACAAAGTCTAGATATTTTTAAAAATTCTAATAGCTATTCTAGCAGAAACTTGAGAACAAGGAATAATATCTTCAAAGGACTGAGAGAAATAAATGCCAATGTAGAATTGTGTACCCAGCAAAACTATTAGGAATGAAGGCAAAACAAAAAGATTTTAGGAATAAAGACAGAAAAGAAAAAGAAAAAGCAAAATATAGTTTACCAACAATAAGGGAAATGCATTCGACAGTGAGAGAATGCATATTTTTAAGCATATATAAAACATTTATAAAAGTTGATCATATACTCAAAGGATCCTCCAAAAGATGCTTCTGGATAAAGGAAAATAACCTCATAAAGAAGCATGGAGATGCAAGAAGGAATAATGAACAAAGAAATGGATAATTTCCCGGATAAATTTAAACACTGATTTTTATAAGCAATGTCTAACTTGTGGCATTAAAAATTAAAATGCTTGACAACATTAATAAAGCATACTGAGTTCCTTCAAGAGGCAGGAAAAGATTCTGAACCATATTTGACTTTTTGTAAGAAGCTTAAGCACTAAACTGAAATAGGGTATATAATAGACCACAGGTATTAGTAGACCTCAAAGCTAGAATTGCAGGATTCAAACCTTAGCCCAGACATTTACTAGCTGTGTGACTTTGGGCAAATTACTTAACCTTTCTGTGCCTAGGTTTTAAAAATGAGGACAGTGGAAATGATACTAGTATATAATTCATAGGGTTGTTGTATTACATTTACGTAAAGACAAAGAAGGGTTAGCCACAATCCAACTTCCGAAACAGTAGAGGGAAAATATGAAGTAGGAATAAGGCAAAGCCTTAATCCAAAAGAAATCAAGAAAGGATTAAAAAAATTAGAAATATGGGCCAAACAGCACAAAATAAGAGGGCAAAATGCTTAAGTTTTTCAGGTAAAAAACAAAGTTTGTCAGGCTGGGTTTGTAGTCACCCAAACAGTCTTTTCTGGCTCTACTCTGTTGATAACAGAATGTCTGGTTATTTTGTAGGTACAGAGCTAAAAATTTACAAGTTATACAGCCAGAGCATGTGCAAAAAAGAAAACTTAGACCTCAAATAACACCCAGAACTAAAGTCTTTCCCCCTACCCTAAACTAAAAGATCAAGACGTGGTCAGAACTTGAGTGCCAGGACACTTTCAGAAGCCAGAGGTCCAGTTGTCTAGGAATGTCCAATAATAAGACCCCTTCCCATGCCTTACCATAAATGGTCCTATTTAAAGTCTTTCCTATCAAAACTTGCCCTGCGAGGGCTTCCGCCTACCAACCTGTCCTCCCCTAACATGTAACACTTGTCTCAAACCACAGATCCGGGAGACAGATTTGAGCTAGTCTCCTCCTCTCTACGTGCTGGTTGACTCGCAATAAAGTTTTTCTTTTTTCAAAGCCCGGTGCTATATTATTGGCTTCCCTGCGCACTGGAAAGCGAGCCCATTATTCGGTAACAGACTTGGGGCGGGGGATGGGAAGGAAGCCAGACAATATGTTGTTCTCAAGAGACACAGTTAACACACACCACGCTGGTATTAAAAGATACATCAGGCAGAGTCAATAGTTGGGAATCTTCTTTCGATACCTTTCCTTACTAGTCCTAGTCTACCTCCATGTTTCCCTCCAGCCTCTTTCAGTCTTCCTCCCGCACCACCTCCGCGTCCGCCCTTCCTGGGTGGAGGCAAAGATGCTCAGGCCGCAAAGGTTCACGCCGTTTGAGCGGGCATCGTGGCGCCGACCGGAGGCAGGGCCAACGGGCCTCACGCTCTCACTCATTGGCTCTTGGTGTGCCCAGCCACGATTGGTGGGGAGTTCGCACGTGGCGCCTGCTACAAAATAAAGGGCTTGTGATGCAAGGGCGCCTGGCGCACGCGTATTGGCTCCCTCGAGGCGCTCTTGGGAGAACCTCTGGTCTTCAATAGAGGTAGGTATCTCGCCGTCGCTACCACCGCCACCCTGTGACGACCACTGCCGCTCTGGCTCTCCAGCTGTCCCCGCCTCCGGCGCCGCAGGGCCAGCTGTATGATTAGGCCACAGTCTTTCATGAGTAAACATACTCCTTTCTGTGGTGTTCTTGGGCACACATTTATGGAGTTTCTGAAGGGCCCTGCAGATTACTGCCAGGCACAGCACGACCTTTATGAGGACAAGTGAACTGTGGAAAGCCATAACTACTCCACTTAGAAGCCCGCGTAAGTGTTGAATTGAAATCATCAGAGCATTTCACAAGAGTTCTCACCTGGATGGGATAAACCTACATGCACTTCCTTTCCATTGACTTAGTATCCTCAATTGAAGAACTGCTGCTGCTTAGGAGGTTCATTTCATTTCCTGTCACTCCCAACTTCATATTCAAAGCTCTGAGAATTTCAAGTGGAATATATTGGAGTAGACTTCAGTTTCTTGACATCATTTCTGTATTCACAAATTTTTAATTTTTTCCGTAACTATGTATATATATTTTTTAAATAAATTAACGTGGCTCCAGTGAACCATCCAGCTCCTGTGGAAGTCGCATACAGGAACATGAGATTTCTTATTACACATAACCCAACCAGTGCGACCTTAAACAGATTTGTAGATGAACTTAAGAAATACGGAGTTACCACAATAGTGAGAGTATGTGAAGCAACCTATGATCCTGCTCTTGTGGAGAAAGAAGGCATCCAGGTTCTGGATTGGCCCTTTGATGATGGTTCATCACCAACGAGATTGTGGATGACTGGCGAAGTCTTGTAAACATTAAGTTTCATGAAGAACCTGGCTGTCGTATTGCTGTTCACTGTGTTGCAGGTCTTGGGAGAACTCCAGTGCTTGTTGCCCTAGCATTAATTGAAAGTGGAATGAAAAATGAAGATGCAGTACAGTTTATAAGACAAAAGCGGCGTGGGGCTTTTAACAGCAAGCAACTTTTGTATTTGCAGAAATATCATTCAAAACTGCGGCTGTGCTTCAAAGACTCTAGTGGTCACAGAAACAACTGTTGCACTCAGTAAAACTTGGCTGCCTGATGCTATTGCCTTGGAAGTGTAACTTGAGACAGGACTTAATTTATTATACATATTAGCCAACATATAGGTTTAGTATGTAAGTCTAATGAAGCTTCCACAGGAATATTGAAAAGCCACATGCTTGACAGAATTGCATCCTATATGTTTGGCTTGTTATTTAATTATTCCAATGCCAGAAACAGTATATAAAAAATTTAGAAAGATTAGGTGCCAAGATACCGAGCACAATACTTGTATATTTTTAGTATCAGACAGAATTAAAATTCCAGGAAATATGACCTTATGTGGTCTATTCCTTAAGTCATTTCAGACATTGCAAGTAGAGCCTATAGGATTATTTGCCTGCTTCTTTACCATCCCACATGTGTACCAGTATGCATCAGGTTTGTGCAGTAGTTGATTTTGTTGGATTCCTACCAAGTCTTATGGTGATTATTTAATGTCTTTCTATAAATCTTATTTGTTAAGTAAACTTCCATTTTGAAAAATCAGAAAAATCACAAAGTCTCCATTTAAAAAAAGAAAGTTCATGCAAAATCCACTTTGTACAGAAGCACATGTAAGGCCGGGCGCGGTGGCTCAGGCCTGTGATCCTAGCACTCTGGGAGGCCAAGGTGGGAGGATTGCTTGAGCTCAGGAGTTCGAGACCAGCCTGAGCAAGAGTGAGATCCCATCTCCATATAAAAAATAAATAAATAAATTTAAAAAAATAAATTAAAAAAAAGAAGAAGCACATGGTGAATGTCTAAAGACAAAAAAGCCTTACAGTTAATGTTTACAGTTAGGATGCAAGTTAAAGGGTAGAGTCCTGAAGACAGAATGGGAGGAGGCTGTGAAATATTCCCCGTAAATTGTCACTTTTGTCTTATGCAAGACATGTAGAATAGGCCCTTTAATTTAGTAAACATTTTCTTAAAAGGTTGAGATGCTTTATCTTTGTAGCTAAAACAATTATTAATTATAAAATTTCCAAAATCTCATAATTCTTTCCCCTACCTATTGGAAGTTTCTTATTCACTGTTAGTTTTCTTTGAAGTGTGACTCTTGCCTTCCCAACCAAAGAAGGAATGGGTTTCTACTAATGAATTATCAGACATTTAATATTTTATGTGCTTTTCTGTGTAATATTTGGATACCTGGTAATTAGTTTTATTATGTAATTGATAAAATGGTGATATACATTAATGTTAGGACAACCATAAATTTATACTGTATGGGAATATGTGGTTATGGTTCTGTGGGAGAAATGATTTGTCAGCGTTCATCATTCACCAGTTACTACATGAGCTTAAACATTTGAATAAGTAATAAATTGCAAGAGAGAGAGATTTCTAAGATAGTATAGCTGTCTTAATATTAGTAAAAGTAGAAGCAAATGCATTAGTAGAGATAAAATCACTACTTAAAATTTGAAAAGTTTGAAATAACCAGAAAGTTAAAATAATTCTAATTTATGCATCTGATAACATTGGTCCATGGTATACGTAGCAAATATGGACAGAAGTACAAGGAAAATTGACAAGTTTACCATAGCAGTGGGAAATTTACTATCCCTCTTCACAAACAGATCAAGTAGACAAAAAATCAAGATTTTGGATATAGATTTCAACAAAACAATCAACAAACTTGATCCCATGAACATGTAAGGGGCATTGCATCCATCCAGCAGTGTGAGGCTACATATTCTTTTTAAGAGTACATGAAATATTCAATTTGACCACAAACAACTTTTAGCAAATTTTAAACTATTTGCATAATACAAAGCTATTTCTCTGACTGCAATTCAATTAAGTTAGGAACAAAGTTAATATCCACACATTTGTAATTTTGAAAATTTGTCTAGAGACTTCCGCTTCTAGATAAGATATAGTATGTCATGGCAGCCTAACACTCTTCCTGCAACAACCAGAAAAATATGGAAAAATTACAAAGGTGTTGTTTAAAATATGTGAGAGCTGTGAAAGCAATAAGGTCTAGGTGAATAGGAATTCCAGAGAGGGACAGCCCTCCTGAGGTGAGTGGCCACTTTCTTTTCTGGAGGCATTTACTGATTCTGGTCATGGACTAAAAAAGATTAAGCTTAGTCCATGTAGAGGATCTTTCCTGAAGGAAAGAAAAACCCAGCAAAGCTTTTGGTTGTCATGTGAGGCTGGTGCAACAGATTGGAAAATTAAGGAGCTTAGCCCGTTTCCTCAACCTGTTGCAACTTGGGTTCCCCAGAAAACAGACACTGAACCTGAGATTTTCTTTCAGAGAGTTACTGGGGAGTCTTCTCAGGGAACAACACCTGTGAGGGAGTTAGAGAAGCAGGATAGGACATGAGAAATTGAATGGTGACACATACAGTTGCAACAGTAGACTCAGTCTATCTCATGGGGAGCTCTGAAGATGAGATGACTTAGAGATGTCTCCAATTGAAGCAAAGGAGCGGGGCCTTTGGACTATTGAATTAACCAGTCTTTGGATACAGGCTGCCCCAGGGGAAGATGGCATCACCTTGGGTGGAGCATCCTTCTTCAGTGAAGGGCAATTCCTAGAGAGGAATGCAGCTGTGAGCCCTCAGCTGATCATGACAGCTGGGGGAATGAGTGTTTCAGACCTGAGGAGGGATCTGGGTGGTACATACTGTAGCATCCACTCTATTAAATTCCACTTGCTGAATTTTGGGGCTATGTACGGGAGGTTGGGGAGTTAGAATGAAGACTTACAAGGCTATCAGAAATCTCCTTTAATCTCATAGTGTTTAGGAGACAAAGTTCTGCTAGTGAAAGAGGTTCACATTTCTCCATCTCCTCACCAACACTTATCCTTTTTTATTATTGCCATTCTGGTGAGTTTGAAGTGGTATCCCATTGTGTTTTCAATTTTCATGTGACTGATAATGTGAAGCATCTTTTCATGTGCTTGTTAGTCATTCACATATCTTGAGCAAAATGTTGCTTTAAATATTTTGCCCATTTCTAAAATTGGGTTGTCATCTTCGTAAGTTGTAAGAGTTCTTTCTATATTCTGGATCCAATGTCTTTGTCAGGTACATTATTTGCAAATATTTTCTGCCAGTCTGCTGCTTGTCTTTTTTCCCCTGTAATGGTGTGTTTCATAGTGCAAAAATTTTAAATTTTGATGAAGTATGGTTTATAATTTTTTTCTTTATGAGTCATGCTTTTAAAATTGAATCTAAGAACTCTCCATCACAATTTTCTGGTGTGTTTTATTCTAGAAATTTTTATAGATTTAGCATTTATATTTAAGTCTGTGATCTATTTCGAGTTTGGTGTGAGGTGTCTAAGTTCATTCTTTTTTGCATGAGGATATTCAATTGTCTCAGCACCATTTGTTCAAAAGACCATCCTTTACCCCATTGAATTAATTGGTAGCTTTGTTGAAAACATCAAGTTACCATAAATGTAAGGACTTATTTGTGCACTCTCAATTCTGCTTCATTTATTTATAAGACAACACAGTCTTGATCATTGTATCTTTACGGTAAGTATTTGAAATTGAATAGCGTACTGTGTTCTTTTAAAATTTTTTTTGGCTATTCAAAATCCTTTACATTTCCATATAAATTTGAGGATAAACCTGTTGAGGTCTACCTAAAAAAAGTCTACAAGGGTTTTGATAGGTATAGTGTTGACTGTGTAGATCAATTTGAGGAGAATGGCAATCTTGATAATATCGGGTCTTCAAGTCTATGAGCATGGAATATTTCACCATTTATTTAGATCTGCTTTAATTTCTATCAGCAATGTTTTATAGTTTTCAGCATACAAGACTTGTACTTCTAAAATTTATTTCTAAGTATTTTTTCTTTGTGACACTATTGTGAATAGAATTGTTTTCTTAATGTTATTTTTGGATTGCTGAGAACTTGTAGAAATACAATAGATTTTTGCATATCAATTTTATGTCTAGTGACATTTTTAAACTCATTTATTAATTGATGGAGAATGTGTGTATTCTTTAGCATTTTCTATCTTCAGGATTATGTCATCCATGAATAAAGGCAATTTTACTCTTCCTTTCCAATCTTGACAACTATAATTTCTTTTTCTTGCTTTATTGTATTGGCTAGACCCTCCATGTTGACTAGAAGTGGTGAAAATGTCATCTTTGCCTTGCTCCAGATCTTAGGGAGAAAGTATTCATTCTTTAACTGTTAAGCATGATGTTAGCAGTTGGTTCTTTATAGATGTCCTTTATCAGGTTGAGAATGTTCTTTTCTATTTCAATTTTGCATAGAGTTTTATCATAAATGGGTGTTGGATTTTTTTCAAATGCTTTTTTTTCATATCTATTGGCATGCTCTTATGGTTTTTGTCCTTCATTCTATTAATATTGTATAGTATACTGAATGATTTTTGAATGTTAAAACAACTTTGCTTTATTGGGGATAAATCCCACTTGTTAATTGTGTGTAATTCTTTTATTTATGTTGCTGGATTTGGTTTGCTAATATATTATTTAGGATTTTTGCATCTATATTCATGAAGGATATTAGTCTTTACTTCTTTTGTGATGTCTTTATTTGGCTTGGATATAGCAATACCAGTATCACAAAATGATTTGGGAAGTGCACTTTCCTCGGCTTTCTGAAAGAGTTTGTGAAGGGTTATTATTTTTTCTTTTTTGCCAAGTGTTTTTTTTTTTTTATTTTTTTATTTCAGGGTATTATGAGGGTACAAACATTATGGTTACACTTTGTGTCTTTGCCTCACCCAAGCGAGGGTTAAAGGCATGCCCTTCCCCACTACAATGCTCCCTGTGTCCTTTAGTTGCGGGTTTACCCACCCCCCCAAATCCTCCTAATCCCTGGAGAGTATTACTGCCATGTGATCACCCTAGTGTTGATCAGTTAGTACCAATTTGATGGCGAGTACAAGTGGAGCCCATTCTTCCGATCTTGTGGTGCCTCACTTTGCATAATGGGCTTAAGTTTAATCCAGGAAAGTATAAGAGGTTCTCTATCACTGTTGTTTCTTATGATCGAGTAATATTCCATTGTATACATATACCAAATTTTAATAATCCACTCATGGATTGACGGGCACTTGGGTTGTTTCCACATCCTTGCAATAGTGAATTGTGCTGCCATAAACATTTGGGTGCAGATGTCTTTATCATAGAATGTTTTGTGCTTTTTGGGTAGATGCCTAATAGTGCTATTGTTGGATCGAATGGTATTTCTATTTTTAGCTCTCTGAGGTATCTCCAAATTCTTTTCCTCAGAGGTTGCACTAATTTGCAGTCCCACCAGCAGTGTAAGAGTGTTCCTGTCTCTCCTCATCCTCGCCAGCATTTGATGTTTTGGGATTTTTTGATAGAGGCCAGTCTCACTGGAGTTAGGTGATATCTCATTGTGGTTTTGATTTGCATTTCTCTAATGATTAGAGATGTTGGGCATTTTTTTATATGTTTGCTGGCCATTATTCTGTCTTCTTTTGAAAAATTTCTGTTCATTTCCTTTGCCCATTTGTTGATGGGGTTGTTTGATTTTTTTTCTTGTTGATTTTTTTTGAGTTCTAGATAGGTTCTGGTTATCGGCCCTTTATCAGATGTGTAGAGAGCAAATATTTTCTCCCATTCTGTGGGCTGTCTATTCGCTCTAATGATAGTTTCCTTGGCAACGCAGAAGCTTTTTAATTTGATTAGATCTCATTTATTTATCTTTGTTGCTGCGGTGATTGCTTTGGGGTTCTTCTTCAAGAATTGCTTGCCTAGGCCAATGTCTGAAAGGGTCTTCCCAACATCTTCTTTTAGAATTCTTAAGGTTTCATGCTTTAGGTTTAAGTCTGTTATCCATCTTGAATTGATTTTTGTGAGAGATGAGAGGTGGGGATCCAGTTTCATTCTTCTGCATGTAGCTATCCAGTTTTCCCAGCACCATTTATTGAAAAGACATTCTTTTCCCCAGTGTATATTTTTGTCAGCTTTGTCAAAGATTAGATTACCATATGTGGTTTTGTCTCTGGATCCTCAGTCCTGTTCCAGAGGTCAATGTCTCTGTTCTTGTGCCAATACCATGCTGTTTTAGTTACTATAGCCTGGTAGTACAGCTTGAAATCTGGTAGACTGATACCTCCCAGTTTGTTCTTTTTACTTAAGATAGCTTTGGCTGTACAAGGTCTTTTCTGGTTCCATACAAAGCATGGAATTATTTTTTCCAGATCTGTAAAGAATGATAATGGGATTTTGATAGGGATTGCATTAATTCTATAAATCACTTTAGGTAGTATGGACATTTTAACAATATTGATTCTGCCAATCCATGAGCAAGGTAGGTTTTTCCATCTGTTTACATCTTCTACAATTTCTTTTTTTAGTGTTTCATAGTTCTCCCTGTATAAGTCTCTCACATCTTTCGTTAAATATATTCCTAGATATTTAATTTTCTTTGAGGCTATTGTAAAAGGAATTGTGTTTTTGATTTGATCTTCAGCTTGACTGTTACTGGCATATATGAATACCACAGATTTGTGTGTATTGATTTTGTATCCTGAGACTTTGCTGAATTCATTTATCAGTTCTAGGAGTGTCTTAGATGAATCCTTGGGGTTTTCAACATATAATATCATATCATCAGCAAAGAGTAAGTGTTTGATCTCATCTATCCCCATTTGGACACCCTTAACCCCTCTCTTGCCTAATTGCTGTGGTGAGGATTTCGAGCACTATGTTGAATAGAAGTGGAGATAGAGTAGAAGTGGAGACAGAGGGCAGCCTTGTCTAGTTCCGGTTCTAAGTGGGAATGGTTTCAATTTTTCCCCATTCAATATGATATTGGCAGTGGGTTTGTCATAAATGGACTTGATAATTTTAAGGAATGAGCTGTCTATGCCTATTTTGATGAGAGTTTTTATCATAAAGGTGTGTTGGACTTTGTATGTGAAGGGTTATTATTATTTCTTCTTTAAGTAGTTGATAGAATACAGCCAATGAAACCATCTGGACATATGCTTTCCTGGGGGGAAGATTTTTAATTACTAATTCAATTTCTTTTCTTATTATAGGTATATTGACTTCTGTGTTAATTTTTGCTTTGGATTTTGTTTGCTTTTTTTTTTTCTAGTTTCACAAGGAGGAAGTTAAGTTTATTGATCTGAGACCTCTTGCTTTCTCTCCCTCTTTTCTTTCTTTTTTTCTTTCTTCCTGATGTAGGTATTTGCATTAGTTGGGGTACTGCAGAGAAACAGAGCCAATAAGGTCTCTCTCTCTGTCTCTCTCTGTCTCTTGCTATTTATTGTAAGGAATTGGCTTGGCTTACATGACTATAGAGGCTGGCAAGTCCTAAGATCTACAGGGTGAGTTGGCAAGCTGGAGACTTAGAAGAGCTGATGGTGTAGTTCCAGTCTAAAGGCAGAAAAGAGCCAATATCCCAGTTATAAGGTTGTCAAATAGGGAAGGGTCAGCCTGTTTCTGTTCAGGCCTTCAACTGATTAGATGAGGCCCACCCACATTGTGAAGGGCAATCTGCTTCACTTGGTTTACTGATTTCAGTGTTAATCTCATCCAAAAACACATTCACAGAAACACCCAGAATTGTGTTTGACCAAATATATGGGCACTCTGTGGCCCACGGAAGTTGACACCTAAAATTAACCATGACAGCATTTAAAGCTATAAAATTTCCATCTAAGCACTGCTTTAACTACATCTTACTAATTTTGATATGGTTTTAAAAATTCAGTTCAACATATAATCTTGTGATTCCTTCTTTAATCTATGGATTATTTAGAAATGTACTGTTTAACTTCCAAGTATTTTGGAATTTCTCATTCTTTTCTGTTTTTGATTTTTAATTTAATTATTAACTCTGGGGGAGGGAAGACTTCATAAAGCCAACTGCATTTCAATTCCAAGGATGAATGATGTCTCCAGGCAGAAAGCTGTTGGTGAACCAAAATTTAACTGGTAAAGGGCAGGGAAGAGAAGAGAAGGACTTTCCAGGTGAAGAGACCAAACACAGGCTTGAAAGTGCATATGCGTAGTGCCAGCAAGATGTTCAGTGTGGCTAGAACAAAGGAAGTGTAATTTGTGTCTTCTTTCTTTTTGTCTTGGTCAGCATAGCTAAATTTTGTTAATTTAGTTGATCTTTTCAAAGAACCTATTTTGCTTCACTGATTTTTGTCTACTATTGTTTGTCTTCTCTATTACATTGGTTATGAAGGAGGTGTAGTGGGGGTACAGAAGAAGTCACGGGACATGATATAGAAAAGATCATTTGAAAGGTTCCCTGGTGTTCAGATTCCAGCTTCACTCTTCAAACCCTCTTCTGAATAGTTTCTCATTTTCTCTGAGCCCAAAGATCATAGAGGAGGGATGTTTTCTCAGGATACTCTTGGCTGAGCACCAGTACCAAGGACACAGATGTTGGAAAAATAAGACTTGAGCAAGAGGTGACTGGTGGCTTTGCTAATTACTTTTCTAGGAGCCTAAAAAAGACTGTCACTGTGAGATGGTCATATAGAACCTATTCATTGTGGGCAGTGGGGACCCTGAGGTTGAGGTGGCACCAGGAGTAAGGCCCTAAGCTTGATGTATTGTTTCCTCTATCACACAATTAGAGGCCAGAAGCTGTCATGCCAACAGGTCTTAGCATCTTAGCAGAGTCTCTGATTGCAGGGGACTGCAAGCTCTTTCTCCACTCTCACCCCCTATGGTGTGGGCTCTGCTGGACATGAGAGAGGTGAAGGCGAGCACTGATCTTGGTCCACGAAACAGCCAGGACAGACTGACGTCACCTCTATAAGAAAGCGGCTCTGGGTTGCTCTATTACTTCAGAGAGTGAAGGATGGAAGGCAGAGTGTGTTCCAGAGCCAGGAAAATGAAATCAACTCTCCCTTAGAACTCCCCACGGTGCTCTTCCCCTCATTGCCTCTCTTCCTCCTCACTCCTTGGCAGGCTGACCCTCCCTACCCACACTTCTCTGGTTTTCCTTTTAGTAAAAACTGAAAAAGCATGTCTAATACTCAACAACCCATAGGGCAGTGACCATTCCTGACTAATTAGTAGGTTGCCTCCGGCCACTCAGCCTTCATACTCTGCTGAGTCTTGAAGGGCATGTATTCTTCTGGCAGGACCAAACTCCCTGATGGGTGGGCCACGCTTTCTGGCTAGTGGCGACGCTCACATTCCTCATCTCCCCATGACTTCCATCCATCCTTCACTCTAGGAACTCAGTGCAAACACTGCTTCCCTTGAAGACTTATGTTCTCATAGGAAGTGTCCTCTCCCTTCTCTGAGCGCCCTCAATTTTTATTTGCCCTTCATTCATGGACTTACCACTTTCTCCCTTATTGCAAAATGAATTGTGTTCAATTATCTCTACTAGACCCTAAACTCTGTGAAGTTCAGATTCTAGGCAGGATTCTGTATTTCACATGAGGCTGAGCCAATAGTTGCAATTAATGGATAGAGAAATGCTTGGGAAGGGACTCAGAGGAGGGTTATAGAAAAGTGAACTCTCAGGGCCTTCGGGGACAAGGCTGTCATTCACTGTATGCCTTGCCATCTCCTCTCACATCAGAAAGTTCAAAGGAAAAAACACAGCAACAAGGATGGCCATTTGGAACCCATTTATATTGTGGGTGTAACTTTGGGCTTCATCCAGCCCCATACCAGCCCCTGAGACTGCATCAGACCGTCTGAACATTCATGGCTTCCTTGGGCCAAGTGTAGCTGTCCAGCGTAAAGGAGTCATAGTCTGGAGTGTAGACCAGGGATCTTACAAAAGCCTCCTTGTCCTTGGGCTCTGGGTAGTAGGAAGCCAGGTTGTGTTTGTACGCGTAGTCAAGGACCTAGGGAAAAACGTTTGGCTGAGGAACTGGATCTAACAGGAAACCTGCCTAAAGACCCTTGCTTGGGAGCCTGGGGGAAGTGGGATACACCTTGAGGACCGAGACTTGCTCCTCTCACAAGTGTGGCTAATGAAACCACTGGGTAGGAAGGATTTTAAGCTTTCTGCCTAGACAGGCAGCTGTGGCAAAGTGGAGTAAATACTAGGCCAGGGTCAAGAGGCCCCAGCCTAAATTCTGCCTGCCCCCAACTGCCTGTGGATCCTCAGAGGTGACATTATCCTTGCTGAGCCTCAGTTTCCTCATCTGTAAAGTGGGGATTATTAGACCTTTCTCTAGGGTGGTGTAAGAGTAAAATTAGTTAACAGGCAAAAGTGTCCAGTACCTAGTATTTTTTTGCCCCCTTGAATATGAGTTGAATTGGACAAACAGTCTGGACACTGTTTTCTGGGTATTAGATTTGGCTTCAGATGAGTATGAATCTAAATATTCCAGAAAGAAAGGAACTGGACAGGGTGAAGCTGGGCCAAGAGCTGGACTGTTAGTCTTGAGGGGCTGATTCTGGATCCTGCACTGGACAACTCATAGAGAGTGCATACTGATGTACAAGGCATTTTCTGAAGTTATTTTTAAAACTTACTATAGGAAATGTAAAACATATACACTAATAGAAATAACAGTATGATAAGCCCTCATGTACTCATTATCCAGCTTCAACAATTATCAATGTTGAGCCCATCTTTATTGCACCATATTCTGATTCCTTGAAAACGTATCATCTCTGTATAATCTCATAGTCTGAAATATTACATGAACCTGATCATCCTATGGCCCAGCCCATTCTGAGAGAAAGGGGAAGAATGAGATCTACTCTAGCCAGGTGGGCACTGTGTGTGGAGTGTTCTCTTTAAATCTCCAGAACTCTGGTAGAGAGGAATTACTGGCCTTTTGGAAAAGGAGGAAACTGAGGCTCAGGGAAGCGAAGTGATTAGGCCAAGGTTACACTGCTGCTGATTGGCAGAGCTGGGACCCCAAAGCCTGAGCTCTTTTCATGATGCTATGCAAGCTGACCTTTCTTATAAATTGGTACTTATGATTCATTTTTAAAAAATTCCACCCACATTCTGGTCTACAAGACCATGGACTTTGATGACCTTTCTGCTTGGCGTTTGAGGGGAAATCCAGGAGCTTTCCCAGAACTGGCCTGGGTGGGATTAGAGGGCGGGGCTCAAGCTTTAGGTGGGCAAGAGTGTGTCACACAGCCCCTGGGTTTCATGCAGTGCAGCCCAAGGATGTCTGCACTGCTGCCATCTCCTTAGCCTTCCTAAAGTCGCAGACAGAGAAAGTGGTTGAGCCTCACTACCCATACTACCCAGGAAGGCTGCGCCTTACTTTGATGGCAATTCTCAGAGACACGTCTCGGATGGTGCTGAGTGGTGGGTACAGTCTCCCCTGGGACAGATGCTGCTCGGAGACCTCCTGGGCAATTTGCTGGGGAGAGGGAGAGAACCAAGAGAAATAAGCCGAGTTTCTGCCTTCTCAGAACAAGCCCAACCACAGAGACTCACCCGCCCCAGCATAGTTGGTCAAACGCTGCAGTTCCCGCTGTCGACTCTGCCACCACATAGGCCCAGGAGAGCTTAAGGCTTGGGCTTAAGCAAGGACACATCCTTTCTATACCATGAGACTAGCTGAGACTTAAAAACAATATGAGGGGCTCTGAATTCTAAAGGAAAATGACTAAAGCCAAGATGAATAAAGCAAAGGCTATGTGTTCTCTTCTTGGCTGGTTCAGCCTTGTTGCACAGAGATCCCTGGGTCTCTCACTTCCTGGGTCCCAGTCTCCTCCCACATGCTTGGTACCTACCATTCCATGTGCCTATCTAGGCAATGTTATGTCTTTGTGTTCAGGGCTCCTTGAGCTTTCCCTTCCGGTCCTGGTCCCAATCTGAGGAAGACCTCTCCTCCAGCAAGTGAATGTGTCTTATGCCTTATCTGAATAAATGCCCTAAGCACATCATCCTGGGAGCAGAACCTCCCACAGCTTCCCTCCCAAGTTGAGAGTCTGCCTCTGAGGGTCAAGCCTTATCCTTTGTAAGGCTCGTCCTCCAGCCTCAGGTGCTGGTGCTCAGCCTTGCAGATCAGCCTCTTTAATGTGGTCGCTTTGAATCTACTCCTACCCAATTTTCTGGTGTCAAGTTTAAATTTGGGAGACATCACTGGTGCTCTCTGAGAACTGTGTGTCTCAGAAGTGACACACAGAGTTTGCAGACATTAGGAAGGTGGGCCTCCCCGTCCGCTGTCTCCTCACACTCCCATCTCTCTTTTCCATTCATTCAGTCAAACATTTACCAAGCTCTACAATATGCTTGGTTCTGCGCTAGGTGTTAAAGATCCATATGGTTAAGGGTTCTATGGAGAAGCAGCCATAGTCTTTTCCCTTATGGAGACTGGTGTCACTGCACAATTCAAACAATTATAACAATTATAACACAGAAGGTGAGTGCAATGAGAACGGACATATAGGCACAGAGGAAAGCAGGGCCCTGTCTGCCATGAACAGGAAAGGCATCCTGAAGTGTCATAGGCTGATACCCAAAGGCAAAGTATGAATTACTTGAAAAGAGGAGAGGGAATAGCACACGCAAATGCTTGGAGGTGAGAGAGAGCAAGAGAGAGCATGGACTTGAGATTGAAAACAGCACATTGGCTAGGTTGATGGTAGGGAGAGGCTAAAATTGAGGCTGGAGAGGAAAGGAAGACCCCGTGATAAAGTGCCTTGAATGGAAACCATGGGAAGGAGTTTGGATGTTGTCCTCTAGGCACCAAGGAGACATACAAAGCTCTGAATTTAGAAGAGAAACCTGGTCTATTGTGTGTTCTGAAGGATTCTCCTTGTGGAGGTATAGCAGATGGATTGCTTAGAGAGAACTAGGTGTTCCATGGCTAGATCTGCATCTAGGAAGCTTATCTTGTGAAGAGATACTTCATGGCACATGTAGCCACTTCTAAGATGTTCGGCACTGGTCACGCTCTGCTGCAGCACATAGTCAGGTTGCCTGAGGCCATCCTGGCACTGTCATAAACAAACCAAGTGACTTTAGGTAAGTGACCTAAACTCTCTGTGCCTCACTTTCCTTGTCTGTAACATAGGAATAAACACTATACCTCTTTTATGGAGTCGTTAAGATAAAATGAGGTAGTGCATGTAAATCTTCTTAAAGCCTATATTAATATTCCATAGGAAAATCAAATTCAACTTAAATTATCTTAATTAAAAGCACCTTTTTCAGAAATATAACTTGTCAGGCCTTTGAAGACCAGACTATCAGCTCCTATAGGAGAGGGTGCTTGTCTTGCTCACAGCAGGTGCTTAATAAGTAGATCCAGGAGAAGTTGCTGTGTAATTGGTGGACACTGTCTATGAAATGATGGAGTCGAATTGTCTCACAGCACTGGGGGTGGTGGGTGTGCGGCTGTCTCATGGGATTATGTAGTAAGGGCTCTAGCAACTGTGTTTCTGCACAACAGGGGAATTTGCTTGCAAGCTGACTTCAAGCAGGAAATGACTCTTCCCATCCAATGGGGGTTTCAAACAGCTCTGCCCATAGCCACAGGACAAGAACACCCATTAGAGCAGCGAGAAGAAATCCAAACACAGAATATTCAGACAAGAGGAACAGAAAGCTGCGGCACAAAGTCATATCTAGTGTGCGCAGGGCTGGGGGCCAGCTGAAAAGCCTTCAGGAAATATTATTTGCACTGCCTTGCAGAGCCAGGGCTCAAAGACCAGACTTAGAAAGAAGGGGCCTGGTGCATGAGGTGGTCGTTCCCTATGGGCCTCATAGGAGTGGATCTAGACAGGGCTGTGCGGAAGCCGTACCCATGGCTGGTTGGTTTCAGGCTCTCACCAGTGCCACGGTGAGGAGGAAATGCAGAAGTATGTTAGAAGTCACAGGAGAGCCTTTAGAGCTTGTTGGGTATAAATACATTTAACATTTGTATATAGCTTTGATTAACTTCTCTCAACAGAGACATTTGTATGCCTTGGTTTCCTCAGAGTGATGATAAATATCAAGTGCCTGGCACTTAGAAACCACTTGATAATGTCAGCCACTGTCACTGTTATAAATAACCATTATTATGAACATGGGCTGCCATTCTTAATGAATTCTTTCATGATTTTCATTGTGTCCAGTAAAGAACTCTTCTGGGAGCTTTCTAGTCATACTGGAACAGACACATCTCTAACACCCCTATATGGGGGCTCAAGATCTGGGTACTCAGAGTAGGCAAAACCAGGCATGCAACCCCACCCACTACAGAAAGCTGTCCTGGTGGGGCTTACTACCGCCAGTTACCCCAGTGATTTGACCAAGGCCTGTGGCTTAAAAAATCTATCACCTGTCATGGTCCACAAGCCCCAGTTTCAGTTGGCTTTGTTGGTATCTTCTGTGTCTAGGCAACTAGAGGCAACTGGGAGGCAGGGAACAGCAGGAGGTATGTCCCCTCACTGCCAGAGCCTCCTGCCCACACCCCCTCCCACTGACTAGTCCCCATCCCCCTCCAAAGCCCTGTGTATGATTGAAGAGGTCAAGTCTCAAGGTGATCTTGAGAGATGCCTGAGTTTCAAGCCACTCTGGCATCCACTGCCAGGGTTGGGGGGCAGGTGAATAGAAAAGACAAGAGAGGAAGAATCTTTAGAGATTGAGCAGGGGACCCAGGGTCAACCCACAAGTTCTATGGGAAGCATTTGAGGGAGCAGGGACAGTGATACCTCTGCCGTTAGGAGGAAGATCTCATCTGGGATGTGCCGGATCCCACCAGCGATGACTCCCAGTGCCACCCCGGGAAACACGTAAGCATTGTTTCCCTGTCCGGGAATGAAGGTCTTGCCATCTTCCAGAGTTACGCTCTTAAAAGGACTTCCACTTGCAAAAATCCCTCGGCCCTGGAGGCAGGAAGAAAACCACAGATGGAGCTTGGAGAGTGGTTTGGGGAAGTAATGGTGGCCTGTTCTTATTCCCAAATGTTGAACCTTTTTTCATCCTCTCCCAAATGCCCAGCATCGTGCTGAGAACATGGCAGGTACTTAAAGCACATTTGTTCATTTGAACAGAAAGCTCAGCCTCCACCTGAGTTACCTGGTGGCCAAGAAAAAGCTGAAAGGTGATGGGGTTCATGGTACCTTTTAACCTGTCATCTCCTGGGAAGGCCAGCCCAGGACATGACAGGTGTGGAAGTGGCCCAGAGTCTACAAGTGCCTCAGGTTCTGGGTTCTGATCAGAGCTCTATGTTATTTAGGAGGAACCTTGAACAGTATAGCGTAATGGTCAGAGCTTGGGCTTTGGAGTCAGACCTGGGTTTGAGGGCCAGCTCTGCTCCTTATTAGCTCTGCAACCTTGGGCAAGTTACTTCATCTTTCTGAACCTCAGCTTGCTTATCAGCGATGTGGGGATTTTTTTTGCCCTCATAGGGTTACTCGTTGTTACTATGTCCTCTTAGCCAGGGGAAGGAAGGACTCCCCGCTGACCTCGGTGACCCGGTAGCACTTCTCAGCCGTGCACTCGGCCTTGCTGGTGGGGTTGCTCAGGGCAAAGATGATAGGGCGCTCGTGGAAGGAGGCCATGTCCTTCAGAATCTGCTCCGTGAAGGCTCCTGCGATGGCAGCAACACCTACAGGGAAAAGGTGGGTAGTGGGGATGCCTACTCTTTATAAACAACTGATTCCTCTCCTGAGGTGGGGGAGCCAGGCACACCATGAAAGACTCAGTAGTCTTGGGGACGGCAGCTCCATAGGGATGGAGGGAGCAGAAGGGAAAAGGGTCTTCCTTCTTGAGCTGCCTGAGATCTCCTGTCCATCTCTAAGGGACCATTGGTCCACTTCTGGTCCCTGCCAGTTAAGGTACACCTGTGAAGCCATTCCTAGGCATTGCCATTGAGAGCACGCTACACCCCCAGTACAGGGAGAGATGTCAGGGTCCCTGACTTGGGGGAGGGGTGCTCATCTCATCCTGGTTAGAGAGACCAACCCTGAGCTTTTCCATTGCGCTGTATGATTCTGCATCACTAAGCCCTGACTCTGGGGCCTTAGTTCTATGGTTTTTATACAGTAGTCACTCAGTAAGATTGTGGCATTGAATTGGACATGGGATGAGGGAAAGAGCTGTGTCTCCTTGGGTTACTTATGCCTCCTGGCTGAGCCTCAGTCTCTCCATCTGCTGAGCCTCAGTCTCTCCATCTGCAAGTCAAGAGGGTTAGCAGGGCTGGACAGGGAGTCGCCTCCCTCCTCCTACCTATGATGGCCGTGGGCTTCACTAGCCTCACTACCTCCTCCAGGGAGTTTACTTCAGGATGGTCTTGGGCAAACATCTCCTTCTCATGGTTCAGGTGGCTCCTCCCCTGTAGGAAAAGAAGAAACACAAAGCAGCTGTGGTGGTGAGGGCCTGCTGGCCAGGGGGTATGGACACATTTAGAAACTTCGAGAGCATTCTCCACTGAGCCCCATGCTTTGGTCTGAGCTGTCAGAAGCCTTGGGGCCTGTTCTCTTGATCAGATTTCCTCATAAAACCTAAAGTGGAACCTGCATGTTTTTAGGTGTGTGTGTGTGTGTGTGTGTGTGTGTGTGTGTGTGTGTGTGTATGTGTTTCTTTAACCTAAACCACATATGGAGAATCCACAAAGAATTTATTTGAACTGGGGTCATGGCTTCCTGGGCCAGGACACAAAGGCTCTCAGGAAATGCCCAAGATCCTTGACCCCAAGGTGTTCAGCACCCAGGCCCAGTTGAGGGATGAGAGCCAGAGCCACCCTGGGTCAGGGAGCTAATGTGAATGTACTTAAAAGAGCCATTAACTCCCTGTGAATAATATTAAGCTAAGCTCCAGGAAAGGCTTAGCATGGCTGGCTATGCCCAGCCAGCTCCAGATTCCTTCCATTTCTTTAAATAGAAGTTGGTGGGTGACAGGCTGGCATGAGTGTTGGTAAATAGGTACAGATGTTTCTAATCACTCCTTTGGGTTAGCTGACCTCATGAAAACCAGAGTAAAGATGTCAGCTCTGAGAGCCCCTTGGGTAGGGGTGAGCTCTATGGGGCGAGCAAAATGATATTGAAAGATGTGTGAGAGAGAAGAGTGGCAGCCTCTGGTAACCTATACCTGGGACCAGATTATGCTCTGGAATGACGTGGGGTGGAGGGAGGAGGAATCTCTAGGCCTACGTTCCTTCCAGCAGTATGGAACAACAGGAAGGTCAGTTTCGGCTAAGGGTCTCCACTATTCTAGGTTGATGGCCCCAGGTATTTCCCCTGTTCCCATCTCTCCCATTGTTTTTATCTCTCGCTGACATTCTATGTTAGTAGGATTCTTGGCGTTAAAGCATGGAGCTCTGAGTGAAGCTGTAAGGAAGAGGTTGGTCATCCAATTGTGTCCCTCACCACATGCTAGTCAGAAGCTGGACTGTTTCTCTCTCATTCATCCTTTCACTCATACCTCACATGTTAATTATGCACTTGTCATGGGCCAGGCATTGACATCAAGACTGTAGTCCAGTGGGGAGACAGATAAGTAAGGGGCAAGTGCCCTACAATGTGGTAAGTGCAATGTATGGGAGGGTGGGAAGCCTATGTGAGCACAGATGCAGGAAATGAGCTTCTTGGAGGAGGTAACATTTGAACTCAGTCAGGATATGAGGAGGAAACTGGGAAGGGGTTGAGGATTAAGAGTTGGCATGTGGCAAAAGGGAGAAGAGTATTTCAAGCAGAAGAACAAAGTGTGCAAATATGTGGAAGAGAGAGAGCATGTTACTTTTGGTGAACTATGATTTAATGTGGCTGGAGGTTAGTGCAAGGCAGGAAGTGGTGGGGGATAAGGCTGGAAGGAGCACACACACACTCTCGCACACATATGCAAAACTTCTGGACAAGAGCAATTGAGGATACTTTGGGATGAGTCTTTTGCTTTGGAGTTTAGGCCATTGCCCTCCTTTTGCTCTCTCTTCTGCCTGAGCAGTTTGTGCCCTGGAGACCTCTTCTAGTCCAGTTCCTGGAAGGTGTAGGTGTCAAGATACCTCCCCATCTCCAGCCTGACAGTACCTTGACAATGAGCCCCTTGGAGTCCACCATCCAGATCTTCCTTGTGGCCTCTGCCTTTGGTACACCTTCTTTCTCTAGGGCCATAACAAGGAGGTGGGCGATGCCCATGGCTGCCTGGGAGATACCATAAGGCAGAAGTTTAGACACAGGCAAACAGCTGCTCAGCACTTATCAGATGTCTCCCTGAAATGAGCCCCTCTTCTTTCCCTCACCACTGCAACTCCCAGGAGGTCTAGTTAAATCCTTGCCTTGAGACACTCCAATGTGGAGGCTTAGGTAGCTGCAATGATGACAACACTCCTGTGCTGCTTCCTCTTCTCAGAACCCCAGGACACCTCCCCTCCTTGATGCGCTCCCACCCATTCTTATTCTACCACTGGAACAACAGTAGAGATCCCTGATGGCACCTACCTCACCCGCACCTTGGAAAACAAACACATGATTGGAGAGTTTGTTCTTGGTGATTCGCAGAGCAGCCAGGATCCCTGCCACAGCCACAGAGGCTGTGCCTGCAACAGAGTGGAAAGAAATCAACCTCTGGCCACTGGACCCCAGCCCCCAGGAGAAAACCCTTGGCAGAATTCCCCATGCCTAGGACTTGCAGAGGAACAAGCAATGTTCCTTAGCCCTTATACCCTATGGGCATGCAAGTTTTGGTGCAAATCCACGCTCTCTCACACAGATAACTATTTTTCTTTTGAGAAACAGCTCCTTATCTGTAACTTGACCCTGTGAGAGAGGATCAGATAGTCAGGTGCTGCTACCACCATCATTCATAAATAAAAGGACAAGGATAAATGTAATATAATAGAAGCAAAAAAGAAGTGTTGATTTGTTTAAGAGATAAATGTATAAAAACTTTTAAAAGCACAACCTGACCAGGAGACATTAAATGATCATGTGGCCTGAGCTGCCCATCTGATCCACCGAATCAGAAGGTTAAGTGTGCCTGGTAGCAGACCATCATCGGATGGCTCGAGTATGTCTGGAGGGACAAGTAAGTTGCATGAGTAGGTGACTCAGACTCGTTTGAGCACTGCTGCATGACTTCTTTTCCGTTAATTCACATCTAAGGCCTCACTGGAAATTCCTCAAAGCCAGCTGACCAAGGAGAAAGAAACTTGGGCTTGGTTTAAAAATTGTTCTGAATGATGTGCTGGCATCAACTAGAAGTGCAAGGCTGCAGTTTCACAGCCCCAGTAAAAGGTAGGCCTAAAAAGTAATGGTGAAGGACAGTGGATGTGACTTCAAGTGGTAAATTTCATTGTTCAGTTTGGTCCAGGAGATGGCTAGATTTACACTGATTCATGGACAGTTGCTAATGGTTTAGCTAGATGGTCAGAGACTTGGAAAGAACAAAATAGTAAGACTGGTGTTGAGGAGGTCTGGGAAAGGGGTGGGTGAATGGATCTCTTGGAATAGGTACACAGTGTGAAGATGTTTGTGCCCTATATAAAGATCACCAATGGACATAATGAGAATAGGCTCTCAATAATTGGGTGGACAAAATGGTATGACCTGTGTATGTCAGACAGCATTTTTCTCCAGCTACCCAAGGTTTGCTCAGTGGGCTTACATACGAAAATAGCCATGGTGGCAAGGATGGAGGCTATGCATGGACTTTCTCTCATCAAGGCTGACCTGTTAGTGCTACTGCCGAATAACTAACCTGGCAATGGGGTACCATTCCCTGGGGAGACCATCCTCGTGGTGGCAGGATGATTACATTGGATTCCTTCCATCATGGACAAGAAAGAGATCTGTCCTCATGGTAGCAGATACATATTCTGGATATGGTTTCTATCCTTGACTATAAAGCTTCAGCCAGCACCATCATCTATGGTTGCTTGGAATAAAGCTTTGACCAACACCATCATCTGTGGATGCTTGAAATGCCTATTCATCATCCTGATAGATTTCAGACAACAAGGCTTCTAATCAAGGAATTCATTTCACAGTAAAAGATGTGAAGCGATAGGCCCAGGCCCATGAAATTCACTGGTCTTAACATGTACTCAACCACTGAGGAGCAGGTGGCCTAACAGATCAGTAGAGTGGCCTATGGAAGACTTACTTAAGATTTGAGTTGAGGCAACACCCTACAGAGGTGATGAGCTTCTATCTAACAGGATGAAATATCTGACTTGACTTAGCAAATAGTACATTGTGCCCTTTCTCCCAGTCAGAATAATGGGTCTGGAAATCAACGGGTAGAAGTGGGAGTAGCTCCTCTCACCATTTCACCTAATAACCCATTTGCAGAATTTCTGCTTCCTGTCTCTTCCACTTTGTACTCTTCTCAATTGGAGGTCTTAGTTCCCAAGAGAAAAACTCTTTCATTAGGATTCACAACATGATTCTATTGAATTGGGAGTTGAGACTGCTACCTGGCCAGCTGAGGCTCTTTTGCCACTAAAAAAGTGGGCAAAGAAGAGGGTTACTTTTCTGGCTATGGCGATTCATTTAGATATCCCAGGGACACCAGGGACAGGGAGGACTATTTCTGAAGCCTGAGGGATCTTCTGGGGTGTGTCTTAGTACTTTCATGCTCAATAGTAAATATTAATGAATACTATTGCAACTAAGGAGAGTCAGGACCATTGAGGATTCAGAGCCTTCAGAATGAAGGTTTTGGCCACTGTACTGGATAAAGAATCCTGGGCAGGTGAGGTTCTGTCTGAGGACAAGAAAACATGGAATGAGAGGTTAAGGAAGAGACCTGTTAATATAAATATCAACTGTGGTCTCACGACTGGTTACAGAAACGAAGAATGTAGCAGCTATCCATATTTTCTTCCTTGATTATTATTTGACAATATATAATGGCATATTAGCTAATTTCTTCTTCCTTCTCCTTCTCATTGTCTTATATAAGTTTATTGGAGGTTAATTCTGAATTTTAGTCTTTAGGTATCATAATTTTCAAATGTGACTGTGACTGATTTTCATGAGTAGTTAATCCGGTCCAGAGATGGACAGTGTGACTGTCTTCCAGAGGTGAATAAAAGGACTGTTGAGACTTTGCCTTTCCCCATTTTGGGGAGAATGTGAGAATATCTTCATTTGTTGGAAAGATAGTTGCATTTTGCTAGGCATTTTGTTAGAGTTGTTTTTGTTATGTGGAATTACACATGTGGAACAGTGTGTCTGAATGCTGACTAGCCAAAAGGGTGGACTGTGCCAATTATTGGGGAATTTTTTTCTCAGCTTCAAATCCACCCTTCTTTACACTGCTTTGTTTGCAAAACACTTTACAGCTTTGCTAACTGGCTCTGTGATGGGCTTTGCCAATAAGGGGTGCTAGAGGGAGACAAAGACTAGATGAGGGGAAGGGATGATTTTTTTCTTTTTTTCCGGCATCTCCCCAGTCTCATAGGATTATCAGGTAAAATGTAGAACACTTAGTAAAATCTGAATTTTAGATATGTAACATTTTTTTAGAATAAGTATATTCTATGTGATATTAGCATAAATATTCTAAAAAATTGTTTGTTATTTATTCAACATTGAAATTTAATGGGGTGTCCTGTATTTTGGTTTTGCTAAATTTGGCAACCCCACAGCCTTGGCTCTTCAGTTCCGCGGTAGCAGTTTGCTCCCGAAGCAGCAGTTGAGTGCAGTTTGCAGCTCATCTATTATGTAGAGAACTAGCTTCATAGCATGCTCCTCAGTGACACCAACACCAGCCAACTACCACCCCCTCTTTCCTTTGTTCCCTCAGCCTCAGGTGTGGTAGCAGATCCTTAGTGTTTCTTTTTGGCTTTTTAATTCTTTAATACATAATTAACAATCCTTTTTATTAAGTTTTCTCTGTTAAAGCAACTGGTATTGACTCTGACTGATACAGAGTTCACAATAAAGTCACCACAATTAACAATGTCAAGCCTCCACGATGTTAAAAGAAAAAAAAGGAAATTAAAATGGGACTATTTATGGCTTGTTAAATTTGCACAAACTAAAATATTGATGTTATCTAGGGTTGGTGAGGGAACAGTGAAAAGTAAACAGATCCAGCACACTTTGCATTTTAAAAAGCACTACAATCTTTTTTGGAAAACTATTTCCCAGTATAGACCAAAGGCATAAAATGTTTTTGCCCTTTGACCTCATACTTCTACTTCTTGGAATCTATGTATGGAAAAATCCAAAATGTGTATACTGGATATTTATGACGGTTTATTTATAATACAGAATGACTGGAAAGAATCTAAACATCTAACAAAGGAGTAATGGTTAAGTAAATAATCTAGTGTAGATACTTAGTAGAATATTTTGCAGCCATTAAAAATGATCATTATGAAGATTATGTAGCAACACAGCAAATGCTATCAAGTTAGCAACGTCAGATATTGTCATGAGTGCTTTAAATGTCTTAATGTAAAGACATTTATTTATCTAATCCTTACTATTATTATTCTCATTTTACAGGCTGGGAAAATGAGGTACAGAGCGATTTGCTGAATTGCCCAAGATCATGTAACAGAGCTGGGATTCAAATCCAGGAATCAGTCTTTAGGGGCTTGTGGGCTTAACCAATAAACTACACTCCATTGAGTTGGCTGGAAGGAAGAGAACCATAAACAGTATACATATTGTGATTCTAATTGTAATGTAACACACATACAGAAACCAGAATGAACTTCAAAATACTAATGGTTGCAGGATAGGTGTGTGAGTTTTCCAGGTGGCTTGTTTTTAGCTACTCTGGGGTGGGCTTTCTTCTAGAAAATGGGTTGG
Organism: Indri indri; assembly: GCA_004363605.1. Classification (NCBI taxonomy): domain Eukaryota; kingdom Metazoa; phylum Chordata; class Mammalia; order Primates; family Indriidae; genus Indri; species Indri indri. The sequence continues at coordinate 42,927 of RJWJ010010237.1, forward strand.
ATTTGTGCTTGGCTTAGGGGCTAAGATGGGGGCACAGTAAACAGTTGGAGTCCAAGAAGTGCACATTCAATCACTGTGGACATCAGAAGGCAGGACTCTAAACAGGAACACATTTGCTAGAAGATGGGGTGCAGGCTCTTGCATCTTCACACGGCTGTGGCCTGGAGAGATGACTGAACTGTCAGCAGAGTCACGGAGGCAGGGTCGAGACTACAAGGACTTTCTAACATCCTTCTGTGGGTCCCCAAAGTGCTCTGTGTGCATTTACTGAGGGCTTATCTGGTGACAGGTACCATACCAGGCATTTTAGAAGACGGATGAATCACACATGGTCTCTGCTGTCAGGAAACTCCCAGTTTACCAAGGCTTGGGCATAAAAAACTATAACACAATCAGTGGTCATAAGTCACTGGAAATTATTGCATTCATTTATTCATTGAGCATCAATTAAGAACAAGACTCTGGGGTACGGGAGACACCACTGGTAACAAAATAGACTAGGTTCGTGCCTCTTCATAAGGAAAGAAATTATTACGTAATTAAAAAGTATAACAACTGTTATGAAGAAGTTCATGACATGCTCTTTGTTAGTTTATGTACAGAAAAGTGTAGTATCAGTGTCAGCCTACCCTTGCAGCTTCGTGCTTTCCTCTGTACTCTAAGTACCAGTAGCGTTATTCATTCTTCTCTAAACATGCCATGCATTTTTACACTTACATGCTTTTGTCCATGCTGTTCCCACTATCTTTTGACTTCCATTTTAACTTGATCATTGATCCAAGGTTCATTCAGCAGCAGGTTAATTTCCATGACTTCGTGTAGATTTGAGTGTTTCTCTTGGAATTGTTTTCTAGTTTTATTACACTGTGGTTTGAGAAGACACACGGTATGATTTTGATATTTTTGAATTTGTTGAGACACGTTTTATGACCTAAGATATGAACAATCTTGGAAAATGTCCCATGTGCTAATGAGAAGAATGTATATTCAGTAGTTTTGGGTGTAGAATATTCTGTAAATGTCCATTGGGTCCATTTGTTCTAGAGTCTCATTTAAGTCCAATCCTTGTTTATTCATTCTCTGCTTTGATGATCTGTCCAGTTTGGTCAGTGGGGTGTTGAAGTCCCCAGCAATTAAGATGCTACTGTTTATTTCTTTGCTTAGATTTAGTAGAATTTGCTTTACGAATCTGGGAACCCCTGTGTTTGGTGCATATATATTTAGGATTGTTATATCTTCTTGTTGAATCGCTTCCTTTACCATTATATAATGACCATCTTTTTTTTTTTTTACCATTGTTAATTTAAAGTCTATTTTATCTGATATGAGAATGGCTGCACTTCCTTACTTTTGGTTTCCATTTGCATGGAATATTTTTTTCCATCTCTTTATCTTAGTCTGTGTGAGTCCTTATGGTTTAGATGTGTTTCTTGGAGACACTAAATAGTTGGGTTGTATTTTTTCATCTATTCAGCTAGTCTATGTTTTTTAAGTGGGTTATTCAGACTATTCATGTTCAGTGTTAGTATTAATATGTGGGATGCTGTTCTGTTCATTATGTTGGATGATATCTTGTTTTGTTTTCCCTCTTGTGCAACTGTTTTGCAAGAGCTGTGAGCTTTAACTTTTGAGGGTTTTTACATTGGAGAGTATCTATTGTGTTGTTCCATGTATAATGCACTTTTGAGTATTTCCTGTAGCGCAGGTCTAGTAGTGACAAATCCCTTTAGTGTTTGCCTATCTGGAAAAGTCTTTATTTCTCCATCATTTATGAAACTTAGTATTGCTAGATACAAAATTCTTGGCTGGCTGTAGTTCTTTTTAAGAAGACTGAGATGAGGCCCCAATCCCTTCTGGCTCTTAAGGTCTCCATTGAGAGTCTGCTGTTAGCCTGATGGGTTTTCCTTTGTAGGTCAGTTGTTGCTTTCATCTTCCAGATTGTATAATTTTCTCCTTCATTTTGACTGTGGCCAGGTTGATGACTGTGTGTCTTGGAAATGTCCTATTTCCTAAGAATCTCCCTAGTGTCTGATGACCATCTTGTATCTGGATATTTGAGTCTCTGGTGATAACGGAAGTTCTCCCCAGTAATTCCCTCAAATAGGTTTTCCATGCTTTTTGCTTTTTCTTCTTCTCCCTCTGGAATACCTATAAGTTGTATATTGGCTCATTTCATGTAGTCCCATATTTCTCTGAGCGATTGTTCATTCTTCTTTATTCCTTTTTCTGCATCATTTTTCTGATTGACTGGGTTAGTTCGAAAGCCTTGTCTTCAAGCTCTGAGATTCTTTCTTCTGCTGGTCTAGCCTGTTGTCAAAGATTTCTGCTGTATTTTGTAATTCTTTAAATGACTCTTTCATTTCTTTAAGTTCTGTTATATCCTTTTTTGTGCTATTTCTTTTGTGAGTTTTTCATGTTTTTCATTCATGTCCTGAAATGTTTTTTCGGCTTCTTTGTGTTGGTTTTCAATTTTCTCTTTAGTCCATTTATCTTATTTGCCATCCATATTCTGAATTCCATTTCTGACATTTTTTTTCCCCTAGTCCATCTCTTTCTCCACATTTCTGACATTTCAACAATTTCCATTTGGTTGCGGTCTACTGCTGTGGATCTACTGTGATCCTTTGAGGGTGTGGACCTAGCTTGTTTTGGCATGTTTCCTGAATTCTTTTGCTGGTTTCTTCTCATCTGAAACCTCTTCTCTCAGCTCAGGGCTGATGATAGGTTTGAGGCACACCTGTTCTCCTTTCCTGGGAACTCTCCTACTTAGTGAGAAAAAGAGATCCCTGTATAGGGCTATTGTGTCCTACTTTGGAGGACTGACCCAGACCCCATAGGAGAGGAGCAGACTCACTGAGAGCCTATAATGCAGCTGTTTACCTGCACTGTCCCCTTTCCCTGTGGTTGTCACAGTCCGAGTTGGTGCTGGGAGGTATTTGTACAGAGTGGTGGGTTGGTCCCCAGGCTGCTGTTGGAAGCTCAGGCAGGGGGCTGGGCAAGTCCCTCTCCATGAAGGCAGGTGGTTTGGCCTCAGCCAGCACCTGGATGTGACCTTGGCAGGCACCTGGGCGAGTTGTAGGACCTTTGTGGGTGCCTGGAAGCTTCTTGGGACTGCCGCCGGCAGTGGGATGGGTCGTGGGACTTTGACAGGTACCTGAACATGTCACAGGATGGTAGCTAGTGGTGGGTCAGGTTGTGGGATCTTGGCGGGCACCAGGTTGCATTGTGAGACTGAAGCCAGCAGCAGGGTGGATTGCAGAACCTTGGCGGGTGCCTGCACAGGTTGCAGGACCTTGGTGGGTACCTGGGCAGGGCACCGGACCTTGGCGTGTGCCTAGACAGGTTGAGGGGCTTTTGCTTGTGCCTGGGAAGGTTATGGGCTGCAGTGGCTGGGCCACCTGTGGCTGGCAGGGCAGGGAATTGCATGGCTGAGGCTGTACCTCTGCCTAGGTCTGACCGTGGCAGCTGCCATGGTATTACTTCGGTGGTAGCAGCGGTGCTATAGAGATGGTGAGCTGATGTGGCAGATGCTGAAGGCCGGTGGGTGTCTGCTCTGCTCGGATCTCTGGGAGGTGGCCGGTGAGGGAGATTGGGGGGTGCATGGCATCCAATCACAGTGCACGAGAGGCCTGCCCTTCCCTGCTCCCTCCCTGGCCTGGCAGGGGTAATGGGGAGGTGGCTGCAATGGAACTGACCCCTCTGCAGACTGGGTGCCCTGAGGGTGAGAGCACAGATCGGTGTCTGTCACAGCGACCTGGAACCAGAAGCTGTCAGGACTCCACTGCGCCTGCTGTCTGGTGCAATGCTGCTGCACAGTCTCCAGGCAGTTTCTCGATCAGTTCAGAGGCCTGCTGTGGTGGAGAAGCCCCCTTGCAGCTCGGGTTGCAGTGTCTGCTGGGGGAGTGAGGAGCCTGGGGCATCTCTCCCCTGCCCCTTCCCCATGTGGGGACGCTTCCCTCAGGTACCTCTGAATGTGCTAAGTGGATCACCCTTCCTCTCTCTGCCCCACTTTGGGTGTCTCCAGTTGCTTCTCTGATGTTCACAATGCTCTCTCTCTCTCTTTTTTTTTTTTTTAAACAGAGGCCCTGGGTGGCATCCCACCCATGGTGCAGAAGAATAAACCATGTGTAACTCATCTGCATGGCTACCTAACAGCGCTCCATAAATAATGCAACAACCGCCTCTCCCAGCCCAGCCCCACCGTGACAGCAGAACCCTGAGGGACAGCTGAGGGAATTCGACACCACACTGCCACACAAGGCACGGAGGGGCCAGGTACTGTGGCCACCAGAGAAAGGGCAACTCGAGAGGAGCCAGAGGGCTGGGCAGGATTCACAAGAGGAGGAAGAATTCGGTTTAGTCAGGAACAAAATAGGAATGAGCGGGGCACAGGCTATAGAGCTCAGAGGCCTTTCTTCTGCCCCAGAGGTGCCAGACAGAGGCTGGCTCATGGGGCTATGGCTGAGAATTCAAGCCGTAGGGCTTATGACTGGCCAGATAACTTCCCAAGCATCCCTCGCCACCCTGACAAGCATCGCTGTCACCATTGTGGTCATTAAGCATGACCAGTTTCTAAAGGGTTGCTAGGTGCCAGGTGTATATATTGGCCTTTCTCTTTTTTTTCTTT
>RJWJ010010238.1:0-47536 GCA_004363605.1 Indri indri
AGTCATGATGAATACACCTGTGGTTCAGTCTGCCTTGGAAATGGGCTTTAGTAGAAGCTTGGTAAAGCAGACAGTTCAGAGTAAAATCCTAACAACTGGAGAAAACTACAAAACAGTTAGTGATATTGTATCAGCACTTCTTAATGCTGAAGATGAAAAAAGAGAAGAAGAAAAGGAAAGACAAGCTGAAGAAATGGCATCAGGTATTTGGGAATGTTAGACACATTATTTCTTAGTGGAGCTCCTAGGACTGTCTCACATGTTACAGGACAGCATCTTTGTCGCACATCCACTAACTGCTGTTGGGAGCCCCCAAGTCATTTCCAAGCCGTGCTTCTTTCCCGCCCCTCTCAACTGTCCCTCGTTGAGAACCATTGACTACTGCTTTTTTCTACATGATTATTGTCTGATAAGATTCCCTAATTTATGCTAGTCAGAGAATTTTAGCATAATAAGCTCTTTTCTTGAGATTTATTGCATTTCTTCCTCATATATAACAAATTTAAATTGTTACGAAAAAGCAAGATTTTAAACTTGGGTGCAGATCTTATTTCTACTTTTTTTAAAAAGTGTCTTCAAATCATAATATATTTTACTCCCCAATCTTTGCTAGGTGATCCTTATACAAAAATACAAAAAATAGAACTTATGATGAAATCCTAGGGCTTGATGAGAATCCCCTGCCCAACCCAAGGATAGTGAGGAAACTGATTTTGGTATTCATCGGATTGTATTAAGCCTCAGCCTCCCAAACCAAGTATTTTGAGTAGTCATTTTTTCCTTCAAGAAATATTTATTGAGTATGAGCACCAGTGCCAAATACTGTGCAAATCATAGTGATTGCTCTCAAGGAGCATGTACGTTATCTGGGGAGGCTAGTATTTAAAAGACGGTTAAAGAGCCAGCAGAGAGGTGAAGGTTGCATATGTAGTATAAATTGAGATACTGGTTTGGAAGATACTTCTTTGCTTCCTTATCTGTAAAATAGCACTAATCCTGTGGGGTTGCTGTAGGAATTAAATGAGATGTTGCAAGTAAAACACTTTAGTACGTGCCTAGCACATGAAAAAAATTTTTTATTATTAAGTAGATTGATTTGGGAAGTGGGAGGGACTTGGTGAAAAAAGGGCCTCAGAAAAATGAAAAGATTTAAGGGTCGTTAAGCAGTAATGAAACCCAACTAAGGTTGTATGAAATCACTGTAATAAATCTAGTCACCTTAGTTTTGTGACTTTCTTCTACTTTGTGGGAGCCAGAGAATAGTCTTGAATTATGGATTTGGCAGAGTCATTAGGGAAAAGGCCAAATAAGGAATAGGGAGGGGAAGAGTTAAGGGTGCTAATAAGAGAACATCATTGAAACACCTGACTGATGCCTAGATTAGAATGCGAGGTTTGAAGCAAAGCCAGGAGACAGCTCTTGTGCTAGTAGAATTGGGAATGACATGGACATCTTGAAAAGGTGAAGGAACAAATTTGTTAGCAGTGAGGAGAATTAAGGTAGAAGGATAAGTTCTGGTCAGAGAAGGGAATTTTGTAGTTTGGAGATGAATAGAGCAGTTTACTTGCTGGAAAGATGTAAACGGGGAAGGAAAATAGACTTCTCTTTTTATAATTTATTTCTCATTAAACTTGTACCTTATAGAGGTGTACTTCTAAAAATTTTTTGGAAAGTGTATTTTGAAAACAGGCAATTAAATTTTATAGTGATTAAAGCACCAAAAGAAGGAACAGCCATATTCCATAAATGTAAATTAACTATGGAATTTTAGGTGATGTGAGAGTGAAGGAAAAACATTTGCTTTTTAAGCACAATCAGGCTTGACTCATATGTAGTTTTAAAAATAATTGTTACAAATTTAGACATTTATAAAATGTAATAATAATGAACTATGTGCCACATATTGTGCTAATGCTTTATATGTATTGTTTAATCTTTACAGCTCTGCAGAAGGTACTGTTATTATGTATATTTTGCAGATGAAACTGAGTAGTATGGAGGGAGATTAGGGCACATAGCTAGTACGTGGCTAGGCCACCGTGGGAAACTTGGTCTGTCTTGACCTCACAGCCCAAGCGTACTACTGCTTCTTAAGGATGGAGTGTCGAGAAGAATACTGGTCTAGGAGACCTGGTTCTGCAACTCTGTCTGTGACTTTGGACAGGTCACTCATTTTTTTTTCTGAGTCTTTTTCTCCCTATCTGAAAATGAGAGGCAGTCAATTACCTTGTTTAATTGACAGGATCTTGTATCAAATAAGATAATTCATATGAAAGTACTTATAAAAGTAAAGTGATATAATGCAAATAGAAGTCAGTATTTTTAGTTCCATGGGTTGGGGGTGAATATAGAGTTGGGAAATTTTTACTGTCTTCTAAAATTCTCTGCTTACTTTCAACAGAATAAAGGAAAAGCAGGGTTCTAGGACATGTGAATATATAGACTTAAAAATTACAGAAACAGATCCTGTATGTACTATATATCTTAGCTAAATCTTCTGGAAGTTTTCTAAATGACAGATATTAAAATGCAGACAAGTTATTTTGTTCTTCTTTGAGCTCTATTTAGTGCCTAAATTGTAGGGTTGTTAGTGACTATATGAATATAGTTGAAGGCGTTTAAAATCTAATGGATTTTTTTCCCTTTTTTTTTTTTAAATGAAGATGACTTGTCATTAATTCGGAAGAATAGAATGGCTCTCTTTCAACAGTTGACGTGTGTGCTTCCAATCCTGGATAATCTTTTAAAGGCCAATGTAATTAATAAGCAGGAACACGATATTATTAAACAAAAAACACAGATACCTTTACAAGCAAGAGAACTGATTGATACCATTTTAGTTAAAGGAAATGCTGCAGCCAACATCTTCAAAAACTGTCTAAAAGATATTGACTCTACGTTACATAAGAACTTATTTGGTGAGTTTCTTGGGCAAATTATTTAACAAACTATATACATTTCACTTGTTCCAAAAAAGTGAAGTCTTTTATTACCCAAGTGTATGCCTACATGTAACGATGATAATATATAGCTAGAATCTACATCATTTAATAGGTAGTGGGTGAAAAAATAATAGGTGAAGCAGTTTGTATTTAGTAGAGTGATGCTTTTTGTATGTTTGTTTTCTTTCCTCAGTGGATAAGAACATGAAGTATATTCCATCAGAGGATGTTTCAGGTAAGACAAAATTAAGACTTAAAACCAACATGAAATATTACCCTTATTTTTTTTATGGGATATAAAATGGAAACTGAATTTCACAAAAGTTATTTTGTGTTATTAGGACTGTCACTGGAAGAACAATTGAGAAGGCTGCAAGAAGAAAGAACTTGTAAAGTGTGTATGGACAAAGAAGTTTCCATTGTATTTATTCCTTGTGGTCATCTGGTAGTGTGCCAGGAATGTGCCCCTTCTCTAAGAAAATGCCCCATTTGCAGGGGTATAATCAAGGGTACTGTACGTACATTTCTCTCATAAAAGAAAAATAGGCTGTATCTTAGCCTGTATAGAAAAGTCTTTAAAATATTGTTGAGCATTTGATGCCATCTGAAGTAAAAAAGGAATTACTGGTTCTTCAATTGGTAACATTTGTGTTCTAATCTGCTTTGGTACTCATTTCTAAAAAGATGGCATTTTATATTTAATCTTAATCTGTGTATTTACAAGGAAGGATTTGTGTTTGATGGGATATGTAAGTATGTATGTGTAAAAGCTTTGAGTAGTGTGTTACAGTGAGAATTAAAAGAATTGGAAACAGGGAACTCCGGAGTTCAGAGTTATGACGCAGAATTCTCTTTGGTGCTTTTCACTTGTGTTGTAAAATAAGAATTTTTCTCTTACTAGTAAATAAGTTTTCCCCTAGTTTCCTTTAGTTTGTGAGAAACATCTTAATAAAGTGCTTTAAAAAGATTACACCATCAAAATGTTTTTTCTGGCCTGATTTAAAAAGTAATTTTCAGGTGTCTTCATTGTACTTCGCTCAAGTGCTATTAAGTAAAAAGTTTGAATTCATGAAACAAATTACTAAGAAATATTTTTAATAATGTGATTTATGAAAATTCCTTTCGATGACAGTCTGTTGTTTTGTATTTTATACATATTGGATGAAAAATTAATCAGTATCAAAAACCTCTTAATGAGTAAACTCGGGTAAATTGGCATTAGGATTTTCAGAAAGTAGCATAATTGTTTTGTTGCATAGGTGTTGAGGAGGTGCAGGATACAGGCAATGGTAAGTACCTCCTTTTTGGACCCAGTCATATTTGACCTTTCCCAGATCTGGCTCTGTGGCAGACTTCTGAGGCCAGGTGGTTAAGGAGGTCTAATATAAAAGCTCTCCATTTTTCTTCTCACCTCACAACTCTTTTAGATCCCTTTAAGTAGAGAATACACTGGGAAGGGTGGGTAAGAATTACTCTATCCTCCATTCTCTTCTCTTGCCTTTATTTGAGGTAGAATATACCCTGATGTGCTGATACATGTAAGTCCAAATGCATATACCTAGTTTCATGACCTCATGTCAGTGAGAGAAAGTCTCTCTCTGCCATTGTAGAGGGAATGTAAAGGAAGTTTTTTCTTCCAGATTTAATGGGCTTAGAACAATGTTGAAACATTCCTAACTTTGTCTCCCATTCTGGACCTGTTTTGATTCTTAAAGGGATTATCTGCTCCCTTAAGGAGTCAAATTAAAAGTCCTTTAGTCAAAACAACCCAATATTTCTAAATTATAGAACTAATCCCCCTTGTTATCATTGGATGCTATTAAATCCTTTTACGAACTATTCTTTTTCTTCTTTTTTTTTTTTTTTAAGAGACAGAGTTTTCCTCTGTCACCCAGGCTGGAGTGCAGTGGTACCATCACAGCTCACTGCAACCTTGAACTCCTGGGCTCAAGTGATCCTCCTACCTCAGCCTCTCAAGTAGCTAGGACTACAGGCATCCACCACCACACCCAGCTAATTTTTTAAAAATTTTTGTACAGATGGGTCTTGTTATGTTGCCCAGGCTGGTCTCAAACTCATGGCCTCAAGTGATCCTCTTGCCTAGGCCTCCCAGAGTGCTGGAGTTACTGGTGTGAGCCACTGTGCCAGGCCTCTTTTTTCTTTTTTTCTTAATAATAGCACCTGTATTGAGGATCTTCTGTGTGCTAGATGCTGTAAACAACTGAGATGTGTTATAAGCTCATAGCTCCAAAATGTATATGTTGAAGTCCTAATCCCCAGTAACTTAGAATGTGCATGTTTTTGGAAATAGGGCTGCCTCTTTAAAAGAGGCAGTTAAGGTAAAATGAGATCATATGGGTGACTCTTAATCCAGTATGACTGTTATCCTTCTAAGAAGAGGAGATCAGGATATAGACACAGAAGGGCAACCATGTGAAGACACCTGAGAAAGATGGCCACCTACAAGCTAAAGGAGAGAGGCCTTAGTAGAAACCAAACCTGCCAGCACCTTGATCTTGGACTTCTAGCCACCAGAACAGTGAGAAAGTAAATTTCTGTTGTTTGAGCCACCCAGTCTTTGGTACTTTGTTATGGCAGCCTTGGTTACAGCAAAGTAATACAAGGTGCTAGATACTTTGTCAGCAACTCTGCAAAGTAAAATTTGAACACAGGTCTCCCTAACACCTTTCCTTGTGCTTTTTGAACAATCTGTCCTGTTTAATATTTTAAAAAATCGCATGGACTGCCATCTAGGATAACTAAAATAACTTACGATTTGAGTTCTATTTATTTAAGAGTTTAATCTTATTTGGTTTTAGTCAGCTAGTCAGTTTTAATAACATAGGAGGACTAATGTGTTTTTCATATTCAGTAAAAATATTGCATAAAATATAAGTAAATGGTAATGTAATTTATGCTTTATCTACTTGCCAAATTCTCACACGTACCTAGTTCGAGATTAGGGTTTTTTAGTCTTATCCTTTTTGCCCTCCTGACAGTAATAATCACAGTGTCATAAAAGATGTTCGTTTTGTTGAACAAAGAGATGAATGTCAGGTGCTTTGTAGGGTTTGTTTATTGCCTTATTTAATCCTTAAAACCCTAGGAGACATATTATCCCTTTTTTATAGTATAATTGTGGAAATTGAGTCTCAGTGAAACCATGTACATGTGCTAGAGATAACAAGTGCTGGACTGTGAACTGTATATAGTTCAGGTGGCAGTGGCTCCAGAACATTTACATTTTTTATCTCTTGCTAAACCACACTTCAGTTTTCCACTTTCTTACTTGTGTTTGCAAATAATATATCCCTCTTTCTTCACCCTCTTAATCTAAATGGGAGGAATTGTGTAATCAGTTGTTAGGCTTCTTGTTTTTTTCTCACATTCTCTCTCAAAGGAGCTCAAGTCCTGGAGCTGAATAGAGTTCACTCTTCTGCTCCACACTAACAACCTAAGAGACCCTTTACTTGTTGATTGCCATTCCATAAGTCAAATGACAACTGACCGTCAGCTTTGAAGACAGACCTAAATTTTTTCTGTAAGTGTAACATTTCAATGAGTATTCCTTACTATATGTAAAGTAAACCTATGGGTAGCAGTTCTTAAACCTTTTGGTCTCAGAGTCCCTTTCATAATTCTAAAAATTATTGAGGAGCCCAGAGAGCTTGGGTTTATGTATGTTGCGTATTTTGATATTTACTGTTAGAAATTAAATTTTAAAAATATTCAGTAAAAATGCAATAAATGTATGTTAATACAACATTTATGAAAAGTATTTAAGAAAGGAGTGGCATTGTTTTACATTTTAGCAAAGCTCTTTAAATCTGGTTTAATAGAAGGTAACTGGTTCTCATGTCTGCTTCTGCATCTTATCTGTTGTGATATGTTTTTTAAGTGGAAGTACCTTGTATATAAAGAAAATTCAGCCTCTTAGAGGTATGTATTTGGAAAAAGAAGAAGAATTTTTCAGATAATTGAGGATATTTTATTTGATGCTACACCAAAGCTTGGTAAGTGGTAGTTTCTTAGGGGTGGTTGCAGTGTAGAATCAAAAATCATATCAATGATCTTGTTTTTAATTAACAAATTTTATTTTTTACAGCAGTTCTAGGTTTACCGCAAAATTGAGTGGAAAGTACGGAGTTCCTGTATGCCTCCTGTTCCCATACATGCACAACCTCACCTGCTATGAACATCTCATGCCACAGGGGTACATTTGTTACAGTTGATGAACCTGCCTTGACATGTCATTATCACTCAACTTTCATAGTTTACATTAGAGTTCACTCTTGGTCATTCTGTGGGTTTTGACAAATGTATAATACCATATATCTACTATTATAGTATCATACAGAATAGTTTACATTAAAAATTCTATGTTCTGCCTATTTATCCCTCCCTCTCCTCAACCCATGGCAACCACTCATCTTTTTCCTGTTCAATGATCTTTTTGTTCTCTGTTACACTAAGATCCATCGGTGAATCATGCACTTTGAATGGATCTTTTACTCATGCTTAATCTTGTACCATCATGTGTTGATCATTTGGAAAATACTGGTTTACTTAGTTATGTAGACTTCCTAAATGTTGACACATTTCATTACTTAATATCAAAAAATCACATTTTTTAACATCACCACCAGCCTCATGAGGGCAAGTCTAAGTATTGGAAAGCTCAAACTCACAGAGGTAGAAAGTTTTCTAAAATTTTAATTTCTGCTTCATTTTGAGTAAGATAAAAAACTTGATTTTTATCATTAGCTATAAACAGTTGTTTTCTCAGACTTTGAGAAAATGACTGCTAAATACTTAAGTCTCAGTATTTTTTTGTCAGGCATTCGTTTAAGTAAAAATGCTGTTCCCTGAAAACAATAGCTACTTCAGCTTGCAGTTCAATCACAGAACTACCTTTCCTTGAGAAAATCATTATACTTTGCTATGTAGCAGAAGTACTTTTTATATACTTCCCATTTCATCACATATTATTAAAATGATGTCCACTCAAGGGTCAGATTGAATTAAATTAATGATTGTTTCATCAAGGATATTCTTATATGAAAGTGGCAAAAATTTTTACTGCGAGTACACTTTGATGCCATTACCTTGATTCATGCTAAGGTGTCTAATGGTTTTATCACCATTGTGTTTACACCATCTGCAAATGTCAGCACAGTGAAAATGGCAAATAACATCTTAGTTCTATTTTTCATTTTTTTCAGAGCCCCCAAAAGGATCACCAGGACCTTCAGAGGTCAATGGACCACTGTTAAGAATCACTGGTAACCATCAGTCTCATTTTTTTACAAAAATGAATCCAAGAATTGTGTCAAGGGATAACACTTAGTCTTCTCTGCTGAGGTTTTCTTCAGCATAGAGGGAGATCTCTTTGCCCCTGCACTCATCTTCTTGGTGCTTTTGGGAGAGAAACATAGGTATGTCTAGTAGTTCAATTCCATCTTTTGTCTTCTATTTCTTTGGGAGCCAGCTTGCCTGCAGAGAGTATACTCCGCTCCTCTGTGATGTTGGCATTTCAGGGGCCTGTCTTGTTTTTTTCAGTATTGCCAGTGACTGGTGAACTTTGTTAATTCTTTGATTTTCAGCAATATTTATAGCTTTCAGTGTATAAGTCTTTCACTTCTTTGGTTAAATATCTTCCTACATATTTTATTCTTTTGGATGCTATTGTAAATGGGATTGTTTTCTTACTATCCTTTTTGTATTTTTTATTGCTGATTTTTGTATGTTGACCTTGTACCCTCTAACTTTGCCCAGTTTATTAACTCTGGCAGCTTTCTTGTGGAATCTTTGGGAATTTCTCTATATAGTATTATGCCATTTGCAAATAGAAATAGTTTTACTTTGCTAGTTTCAATGCCTTTTCTTTTTCTTACCTAATTGTTCTGGTTGGACTTTTAGTACAATGTTGAATAACAGTGATGGAAGTATGCTTGATCTTAGGGGAAAGCATTCAGTACGTTAGCTGTGAGGTTTTTATAAATGCCATGTAGCAGGTTGAGCAAGTTCCCTTCTATTCCTAGTTTTCTGAGTGTTTTTTATCATGAAAGGGTGTTGGATTTTTGTAAGTACTTTTCTGCATCAATTGAGATGACTATGTGTTTTTCCCCTCTTTGTTCTTCTAAGGTGATATACCGATTTTGTTATGTTGAACCCTCCTTGCATTTATGGGAGAAATCTCATTTGACCCTGATGTATAATCCTTTTAATACATTGTTAGATTCGGTTTGCTAGTATTTTGTTGGAGATTTTTGCATCTGTATTCGTAAGGGATATTGGTTTATAGTTTTCTTCTGGTATGTTTATCTAGATTTGGTATCAAGGTAATGCTGGCCTCATAGAATGAGTTAGGAAATGTTCCTTCTTGGTTGATTTTTTTTTTTTTTCCCTTAATAATATCCTTTGGTTTAGAGTACCCAGAAATTTCTTTCCTGATCCCACAGCAAAGAAATAGGACAGAACAACATGTTCTGAGAGGCCACATCTCTCTCAACTTTTTGAAGCACAACAGTAGCAGCAGAGAACAAGGAATAGAAAAAAAAGAGCAGGCTTGGAAGCATGGTGAAAGTTCTACATAAAAGAGGTGGCATTTTAACTAGTTCTTAAGAAATTTTTAAAACGATTATGATAAATTTTTTTTAACAGAAATGGGCAAGGTCTTTGAGGAACTGGGGAGTAATAAATCTAGGCACTTTTGGACCGAAGGTCCATCTTTTCCCATGATGAGAAGAAAAAGGGTTAGGATGGACGGGGGTGTGTGTGTGTTAGGATGGAAGGCAGGAGTGGTGATAGTGCTGCAGGAAAAGGGCAGGAAGCCGAGTTCTTTCTATTCATAATAGAAATCTTCCAGCACTTAATCTCAGACCTCCAACTCATTTTCCTCTTAAGATTTTTGCAAAGTTGTTGGCTATTTTTATCCAGAGATGTCTATTAAATTGTGTTCTCCCCTTTACTGCAAACCCACTAATAAATCTGTATGGTCATACAACAGCAGAATAGACTAAAATGTTTATATTTATCAAGTATTTCATATGCATTATTTCTGTGGAAGTTGTTAGTCTCTCTGAGCTTCCATACACAACACTTGCAAGGATTAAGAACAACATCACTTCTGTGAAGCATTTTTAGAGGATATAATGAAATACATTTTTGCTGTAAACATTTAATGAAAATATATACCACATACTATTTCAATTATAGACTGAATTCCTTACATAGAACAAAATTTAGTTATTTAGTTTTCCTATGTATGATGGATTTGGAGAAATATATTTGCACACATATAGCTAACAAAGGACCTACATCTATCTAGGATAGATATGAAACTACAAATCAACAAAAAAGACAAAAATCCTTTAGGAAAATAAGCAAGATACTTGAACAGGAATTTCACAAGACTATAGCCAAATGGCCAACAAATATGTGAAAAGACATTTAACCTCATTAGATATCAGGGAAATGCAAAGAAAAAACACAGTGAGATATGAATATATACTACCAAAAGGACTAAAATTCAGGACTGACCAATCAAGTGGTGGTGAGGATACAGAACGACAGGAACTCTCAGACTTTTATGTGTGTGCAAACTGATTGAATTGCTTTGAAAAGCTATTCAGCATTATCTACTAAAGCTGCATGTACATATAAACCCTGTGACCCAGCAATTCCAGTCCTAGGTATATTCCCAATGAAGGGCATGCAAATTTGCACCGAAGGCCATGTACAAGATAGTTCACACCAGTATTATTTGTTATGTATAACCGAATACTTAGAAACCCAGATGTGCAATTGATGAACAAATCGATGTGATCACAGTGGAATACTATACCGCAATGAAAATAAATCAATGACTACTTATAACATTGTGGATGAATCTCATAAACAATGAAAGAACCCAGATGCAAAAGAAGCATGATTCTGCTATATAAAGTTCTAAATTAGGCAATGCTAATCTGTGGTGTTAGAAGTCAGGTAGTTTTACCTTTGGGGATAAGGAGGGAAGAATAATTGGGGACATCACGGGGTACTTCTGGAGTGCTGGTAATATTCTAGTCTTTGACCTAAGTGGAGGTTAGAAGGTTTGTTTACTTTGTGATAAATTGACAAAATTATATATAATTATGGTGTACAACATGCTTTAATATATGTATACATTGTGGAATGGAATACATGTGGAAATCAACATCAATTAACATATCACTTATTTTTTGTGGTGAGAACGCTTAAAATTTTAGCAATTTAAAAATATACAATATATTGTTATTAACTATAGTCACTGTGATATACAGTAGAGCTCTTGAACTATTCCTCCTGTCTAACTGGAGTTTTGCATCTTTTGATCAACATCTCCCAGTCCACCCAGCCTCTGGTAACGACCATTATACCTTTTGCTTGTAGTTCAACTTTTTTTAGATTTCACATATTATAAATGAAATCATGCAGTATTTGTCTTTCTGTGCCTGACTTATTTCACCTAACATAATGTCCTCCAGTTTCATCCATGTTGCCACAAGTGACAGGATTTCCTTCTTTTTAAAGGCTGAATAGTATTCCACTGTATCGATATATACCGCATTTTCTTTATCCAGTCATCTGATGATGGACGCTTAGGTTGATTTCATATTTTGGCTATAGTGAATAGTGCTGCATTGAACGTGGGAGTAAAGGTATCTCTTCAACATATTGATTTCAGATCTTTTGTGTAAATACCCAGAAGTGGGATTGCTGGATCATATGGTAGTTCTGTTTTTAATTTTTTGAGTGACCTTCATAATGTTTTCCATAATGGATATACTAATTTACATTCCCACCAACAGTGTGCAAGGGTTTCCTTTTCTCCACAGCCTCACCAACACTTGATATCTTTCATCTGTTTCAGGATAGCCATTCTAACGGGTGAAGCGATATTTGTTGTGGTTTTAATTTGTCTTTCTCTGATGATTAGTAACATCAAGCATTTTCTCATGTACCTCTTGGCCATTTGTATGTCTTCTTTTGAAAAATGTCTATTCAGATTTTTTGCCTACTTGTTAAAAGGGTGATTTGTTTTCTTACTATTGTTTCAGTTTCATATATATTTTTGGATATTTACCCCTTATCAGTTATATGGTTTGCAATATTTCACCCCATTCTGTAGGTTGTCCCTTCACTCTGTCGAGGTAAAAGGTTAGGTTATTTATATGAAATCTTTCTTCTTTGACATAGGCATATATTGTTGTGAACTTCCCTCTTATAACTGCTTTTCCTACATCCTGTTTTGGTATGTTGTTTTTATCTCAAGATACTTCTAAATTTCCCTTTTAATTTTTTCTTTGCCTATTGGTCATTCAGATGCATGTTGTTTAATTTTCACATATTTGTGAATTTTCCAAAATTTCTTCTATTACTGATTTCTGGTTTCCTAACATTGTGGTCTGAAAGGTACTTAATATGATTTCAATCTCTTAAAGACTTATTTTTTTGGCCCAATATATGATCTATCCTGCAATATGTTCTGAGTGTGCTTAAGAAGAATGTGTACTCTGGTGCTGTTGGGTGGAATGATCTGTGTATTTCTCTTAGGCCCATTTGGTCTAACATGTAGTTCAAGTCAAATATTTCCTTATTGATTTTCTGTCTAGATGATCTGTCCATTGTTGAAAGTGGGATATTGAAGTCCCCTTTAATTTTCTTGCTCTTTATTTCTACCTGCAGATCAGAAAAGAACCCATTGTTTCTTTATACAGTTGACCCTTGAACAACATGGGTTCGAACTATGTGGGTCCATGTATACATGGATTTTTTTTTAATAAATACCTTAGGCCCCTCGTGTCAGTGGGTTTCTCGTCTGCACCCAGATGTGGATTGAAAATATAAGATTCACGATATGCAAAACCCATGTATACAGAGGCCTGATTTTTTGTTATCTGTGGGGTTCCACAGGGCTAACTGCTGGACTTCAGTATGCATGGATTTTTGGTATCTGTAGGGGGGGTCCTGGAACCAAACCCGGAGGATGCTGAGGGAGAGACAACTGTATTTATAAGTGGTCTGATGTTCGGTGCATGTGTATTTACAATTGTTACATCCTCTTGCAGAAGTGACTTGTCTCTTTTCACAGTTTTTGACTTAAAGTCTATTTTATCTGGTTTCCATTTGCATGAAATCTTTTTCTATCCCTTCCCCCTTTCAACCTATATACGTGTGTCATTAAAGGTGAAGTATCGTGTGGGCAGCATGCAGTTGGCTTTTCTTTATACATTCAGCCATTCTGTATCTTTCGATGTGAGAATTTAATCCATTTACATTCAAGGTAATTATTGATAGGTAAGGACTACTGTCATTTTGAGATAAGGCATCAACAGGCCCTGCTCGATAAGGAGTCACAAGGCCCAAACTAAGGTCTCTGATAAAACAGGAGACAGAGAAACCACCAAAACCACTTGGAGTCCAGATGGCAAGAAACCACCACCTCAGGTTACGCTCACTACTCATTGTACACTAGTTATAAGCATTAGCATAGTGTAAGAAACTCCCACCAGCACCATGACAGTTTACAAATGCCATGGCAACTCCCAGAAGTTAACTCTATATGGTTTAGAAAGAGGAGGAACCCTCATCTCCCAAATTCCCCAACCCTTTCTCAGAAATCTTAGGAATAATCCACCCTCTGCTTAACATAAAATGAAATAAAAAATATAAAATAAGACCTGGGAAACAAAGTGCCACTCTCTGTTGCTGTGAGAGATAGCCACTGCTGTGCCTATGCAGCAAGCCTGCCTTCTGTTTCTTTGTTACATCGATAAACTTGCCTTTGCCTTACTCTGTCCCACTTGGTCTTGAATTCTTTGCTGTGCAAGGCCAAGAATCAGTTGGCCTTCAGGCCAGACCCCAGTTTTGGTGTCCACTTTCCTAAATCAACTTTAATTCTTTTCTGGTTGTTTCATAGACCCTTTGTTACCTTTCTTCCTCTCTTGCTGTCTTCCTTTGTGACTAGATGATTTTCTGTAGTGGTATGCTTTGATTCCTTACTTTTTATCTTTCGTGCATCTACTATTGGTTTTTACTTTGTGGTTACCATGAGGCTTGTATAAAATGTAACAGGATATTTTAAGCTGGTAACTTAACTTTCATTGCATTAAAAACTGTACACTTTTACTTCAGACACACCATTTAATGTTTTTGATGTCACAATTTACTTTTTATATTGTATATCCCTTAACAAATTATTGTAGTTACCATTATTTTTGTTTTGTCTTTTAACCTTCATACCAAAGATATATGATTTACCCATCACCATTATAGTATTCTGAATTTGACCATGTATTAATACTTAACTTTTACCAGTGACTTCTATATTCATGTTTTCCTGGTACTAATTAGCATCCTTTTCTTTCAGCTTGAAGAACTCCCTTTAACATTTCTTACAAGGCAGGTTTAGTGGTGATGAACTCCCACAGCTTTTGTTTGTCTGCAGAAGTCTTTATCTCTCCTTCATTTCTGAACTACAGTTTTGCCAGGTAAAGTATTCTGCTTAGCAGTTGTTCTCCTTCAACACTTTGAATATATTATCCCACTCTCTTCTGGCCTGTAAGGAAATCTGATAATATAGTGCATTGGAGTTCCCTTATATGTAATATCCTTCCTTTCTCTTAATGCTTTTAGGATCCTTTTTGTTTTCTTTTTTATGAAGGGGTGCTGAGTTGTGAGGAGGGGCGTTCAGGATTGTTTTTGTTGAGACAGTCTCCCTCTGTCCCTGTGGGTAGAGTGTAGTGGCATCATTGTAGCTCACTGCAACCCCCAACTCCTGGGCTCAAGCGATCCTTCGATCCTTTTGCCTCAGCCTCCCGGGTAGCTGGGACTACAGGCACATGCTGCAATACCCAGCTAGGTTTCTTTTTCCTTTCTTTTTGGTAGAGACAGGGGTCTCACTCTTGCTCAAGCTAGTCTCGAACTCCTGAGCTCAAGCGATTCTCTTGCCTCAGCCTCCCAGAGTGCTGGGATTACAGGTGTGAGCCACTGCACCCGGCCAGGATCCTCTTTGACATTTTTTTCAAAGAGACAGGGTCTTGCTTTGTCACCTAGGCTGGAGTGCAGTGGCACAGTCATAGCTCACTACAGCCTTAACCTCCTGGGCTCAAGCAATCCTGCCTCAGCCTCCTGAGTAACTGGGACTACAGCTGTATGCCACCACATCCAGCTAATTTTTTTTCCCTGAGACAGTGTCATGCTATGTCGTTCAGGCTGGTCTCGAACTCCTGGCCTCAGACATCCTCCCACCTGAGCCTCCCAGAGTGTGGGGTTACAGGTGTGGGCTACCACACCCAGCCTGGCTTTTTTGAGTTTGATTACGTCTAAGTATCGTCTTATTGCGATTGAATCTGATTTGAGACTTTTGATCTTTCTGTACCTGGATATTTCTTTCTTCAGATTTGGTTAGTTTTCAGCTGTTATTTTAAAGCTTTCTGTCCCTTTCTACTTTTCTTTTCCTCCTTCAATTCTTATAATTAGAATTTTGTTCTCTTGATGCCCTCATGAATTCCACAGGCTTTCTTCATTTTCACATAACCTGTCTTCAGGTTCACAGATTCTTCTGCTTGATAATTTCTGCTGTTGACATGCTCTATTGCATTAATTTACTTTATTGTATTCTTCAGCTACAGAATTTTTTAATGATTTCAGTCTCTTAAATTTATTTTGTTCATTTATTATTTTTCTGATTTCACTGAATTGTTTCTCTGTATTTCCTTGATTTGCTGAGCTTCCTTAAAGATTGTTTTGAATTGTTATATAGTTTGTTGATCTCCATTTCTTTGCGATCAGCGACTGGGAAATTGTGTTCTTTTGGTGCCGATATGTCTCCTTGGTTTTTCACGTTCCTTGTTGCCTTATGTTGATGTCTGTGCATTTGATGCAACATTCACCTCTTCCAGACTGGTTTTGGTGTGGCAGAGCAATGTGATGGCACTGGCTGGGTAGGGTACAGTGGTTCTGGCACCAGTGAGGGTGCAGCAGTGAGCAGTGTAGTCTTTATGCAGCTGTCGGCTGAGGTCGCTATTAAAGATTTCAGGGATCCTCAATGTCTGCCGTGGTGCCTGTGGCTGTAGTAAGGTCATCTTGATCTTTTTCTCCCACTGGGGAAATTGTGGCTGAGGGGAATCCTTCTCAGCACTGGGCCCAGTTCAGGTGGCAGTGGCACTGGAGTCTGAGTGACACCCATGGAGCAGCATTGTGGAGCAACCATGGTTTTGGGGTGGTAATGGCACCAGGCCCAGGGTACCGACACCTCCTTGACAAATTGATAATAGTATGATGTGAGGTGTGGGTACTTTTAAAACAACTAGGGAGCCAGGGATGAGAGTGTGAGCATGTACATGTGTACAGCTACAGTGGCTTTGGGCTGAGCTACTGTCCGGAGAGTAAACACAAGAAACCTTTGCTTGGGGGCCCAGGGTGCAAGCACCATCACTATGGCAGTGGCTTTAGTGTCCGTGGTATGGTTGTGACACCCAGTCTTAGGAGGCAGGGTCTGGAGCATGGGGTTCTCAATGACAGCTGAGCTAGTGTTGAGCATGCAGACATGAACAGACCTTGGCTCTGGGGTGCACACTAGCTTGCTATGGCAATGGTTGTTGGTTACCTTAAGTGGCAAAAGATGCTTTTATTCTCTGTGGAGCAGGCCACATGCCTGATAATGATAGCCTCAGCCTTTTTCTTAGCCATCTCCTGGTGTCTCAAGGTTTCTGATTTCACAGCAATTCTTCCTGTGTGGATACTCTGTTGTTTTGTGCTCTATTGTCTTCCTGCAGGTATTAAATGGGCCCTTCAACCCTCTCAGGGCTATTGTGGTTTGTCCGTAACTGTCTATATTTGTTTCTTTTGGGTAGGGGGTGGACAAAGGCTGCTATCTTCTACTGTATGTCACTTGGCAACATTTCTATGTACTTCTGATTTAAGCATTTTTTGGTATGTAAAACATACTTTCAAACAAAGTCATTAGCTAAAATCTAGGAGGGCCTTTTTTCCCCTCTGGGACAGACGTGATGTTTATTACATCCACTCTCAGAGATCAAAAGTAAGGCATAGATCCACACCTCAAGTTGGTGGAGGAGTAAACAGTGCCCAGAGTGAAGCCACAGCAAGGGAGGAATAATTAATTTTGAACAAATACTGTAAGAGTACTTTTCTTTTTTCTTGGAATCAGAAAATTGTCTTTAAGACTCTCTTTTAAAGCATTTACACTATGCCAGGCAGTATCCTAAGTACTTTACATGAAGTAGCTAAGATAACCCTAGGCAGTAAGTACTACTATCATACCTATTTTACAGAAGACGTGGAGGATAAGAGTAACTTGCCCAAAGTCATATAGCTAGTAAGCAGGACAAAAAATTTTAAACCCAAGCAATCTGACTTCTGAGCCTGCCTCTAAGAGGGTACTTTTAAAATTTTTAACTTTTTCCCTTAAGACCCCTTTACCTTGATTACCTTATAGTAACAACAAATATTAAATTCTCAGATATAAATTATATCTAGTTGTAAGGAAGAAAACGATTGTTGAAAATACCATCCTATGCATTAGTGTATTTACAGCTGATTTATCTAGGGAATGGTAGACGTGTGTCCACCACGAGTATAACTATTTTTTAAATTCTGCCCAGCAGAATACAGCCCCTTAAAATGAAAACCATCTGATTAGTGGTTCTTAAATTTTGGTGTACGTCGGAATTACCTGGTAGGCTTGTTTAAAACATAGATTGCATCCAGGTGTGGCTCACGCCTGTAATCCTAGCACTCTGGGAGGCTCAGGTGGGAGGATCACTTGAGGTCAGAACTTCAAGACCAGCCTAAGCAAGAGCAAGGCCCTGTATCTACAAAAAAATACAAAATTAGTTGCGTGTGGTGGCACGTGCCTGGAGTACCAGCTACTTGGGGGACTGAGGCTGAGGCAGAAGGATCACTTGAGCCCAAAAGTTTGAGGTTGCTGTGAGCTACAATGATGCCACTGCACTCAAGCCAGGGTGACAGAGCAAGACTCTCAAAACAACAAAAACCACACAGATTGCCAGGCTCCACCCCAGAGATGCTGACTCAACAGGTCTGGGCTGGGGCCCAAGAATATGCATTTCTAACAAGTTCTCAGGTCATGCTGCTGCTGCTTGTCCAAACAACCACACTTGGAATACCACAGCTTTGCAGCACCTGCAATTCTTTTTGTTTTAGGCTTTTTCTATTTCTCCTGACATTAATGAAATAAAGCAAAACCACACATTTGAAACTCTTGGAGAACAAATTTTATTCTAAAAATAGATCTTGGTAACAATTAAATACCAAAAAGCTGGTCATTACAATAAAAAGGGGGAAAAAAGTAACAGGAGTTTGATTTATTTTTTTCCTGAAAATACAAAATTATCACTATAATATACTGCCAACTCTTATTTATCTGTATTTGAATTATTCTTTTTATGGATTATCCAAAGAAATTTTAAAATCACAGACTGGCTTCTGCCTAATATTTAGACATACATTTGGATTGTTTTTATCTTCAAGTAAATACATTCTCAAGGAATGCAAACAAAATCGAGCATTTGCTTAACAATTAGGAAGATAAATTTATGCTTAGGAAATATTTTCCAAACCAAAATATTATTTTGTATCACCATTTCCCTCATTTTTTGCAAATAACAAAAAATTGTATGGAAAGTACTGGTATTTGAAAGTAACAGGTTATCCTACTTATATACAGAGAAAAGACATAACTAAATTATTTCACACCCAAGCAGAGGAAACTTTCAAGGCATACAATGACATTTAGTACTAAAAGTGGTTTTCTGTCTTCAAAGTGCTAAAGAAATAAGTATTCAAGACAAAACTTCAGGCTGGTCCACAAAGTTCTAAGTGACTTAAAGTACTAAAATACCAAGAATGCAGGGGACACAAGTTAAATTTAAAGGCTCTCATTACTATGATGTATATTTTAACTATATTTTGCAAAGTAATGAAAGCAGTGGGTGCACAACCTAAAGTTAAGACCAAGTTAGTAACACATAACTCACCCATCAGCCCACATCTCTTTTGAAACTAATCTAAACATACGTGTTTCATAAAATTTCTTCTACACTCGTGTTACACATTTTTGGATAATTGCTAACATCCATATTCATATTCATCAGATCAATTGGTGATAATGCACAGCAAATAGAAATGATCCATTTCAAAATTCTTGATATCACCATTCTCTGCAAATCAAAAGCTGACCTCAAAAGTTTTGTTTTATTCCTATTAAATAGGAATAGGTACATGTCGGTACATGTTTATTAGGGCAGCTTAGTTCATTTTTTGACTTTCAGAAATTGGTGTGCTTTACTTTGGCCAAGATAGAAATAGTATTTTAATATTTAGTGTGACTAAATACCTCTTTTGTTAAAACCTGACCCTGAGTTTTGAGTGCTGGAATATAAACTATAAAACTGAAAACACACTCAAAATACACTGGCTAATCTTGGTGCTTCTACAATACTGTGCTGCTTCTCTCCATTAACATGACGTACTGAAAGGACCTTCAGCAGTGGAGTAAAAGGAGTGGTCTGGGAGAATACCAAGTAAGGAAACAGGAAATTTCCCGTCTAAAACTTCCTAAGAATTTATTCCAAAATGTGGTGGTGGTTTAGTGTAAGAATGCCTTTTCCCCAAATCTTGAATAAATTGACAGTCATTGTCATTCTGCAGGTTTAGTAACCTGGGGGAAGCCCCATTAATCCTTGGCTTAATAAACGCAGCATTAATTTAAAGTTTTAACTCCACAGAATTCTAAATGTTTTAGAAATCATGTAAGGGGCTTTAAGGTAGGTGTGTTTACACTCTTCAAAATTTCTAGATACTGAAAGCAGCTCTACATTTCTTAAAATATTCAATTAATATAAAATTAACAAATGAACATGAACTAAGGCAATTTCCAGTGGTGACAATATTCTCACAGTAGCAAATTATCTAACTTCTAGTTTTTTTCCTGTAATTACAGGATTATTTAATACTAACAACTAAGTCTTTCAAACATTATAATGCTAAACATTGCAGTTTATCTAAATTACACAGAGAAAAATGTATCAACTAACACTGAAAGCTCAAAAGAAGTTATCGATAAAAAATACATGCTCTCCAATGATCCAATGGATCTCTAACAGGTTTTACTTGAAGATTTTTTAAAAAATTGATGTGTGTTTTGTTTCTAGACCAAATACTACACTTTAAAACAAGTAAAATGTTGATACTTTAAGTTATACTTCACCGGTTTACTCGATTGTATAAATTCTATTGTGTGGCATTAGTAATTAGGATATATCCAGCTCTGAAAAGCACTGCAAGTTCTTTGTGTGAGCAACGAAGGCATTCAAAATCCTGAGTGCTATGGCAGGCTTCTTATTTGTACCCTCAGATGCCATCCTGCCCTTCAGTGATGATGTCTTTCAATTATTGGTCCTATGTGACCAATGCCACAAAAAAATGGGACGTGTTTTACTATGAATTTGCTAAAAGTGGACATAACCAATTGCATTAACTGACTAAGTTCTAACTATTTATTTAAAAACTCAAACCAAACCCTTTTTACCTTTAGTAATCCTGAGGAATCCTTACATATTTATGTAATACACATTGTACATTATATGCATGGCCTGTTTATACTATTTTCAAGAAGAGAATATGGTTTTAAACTACTAATCAAAATTGATAGGGCTAAATCAATTTGTCTTCTTTCCTTGGTCCTTGGATTTCCTTAAATGATGGCATCATGTTCATCTCTGTAATATCAAAAGTTACAATTATTTTGTATTCCTATCAAAACCACTTATATGTTCATATTTGTAAGTAAAGTAACAGAACAATTTCAAGCTTCACAGTCAAAATTGTCATTGCTCTGTGTAAAGTTTCCAAGTAAAGTATCCAATATACTGTAGTGGTTAAAGATTTCAACAGCGGTTAAAGTTGTCAAACAGACCTGCACTCAAATCTCTGCTTCGTAACTGTCTGAATGACTTTTCATCAGTTAGCTATTATAACTTACCTCTTTAAAAACAAAACAACAAAGAAGACAAACACTCAAACCCCATATATCATTTCTTGAAACACTTACTTTGTGCCAGGTGGTGTGCTATAGACTTTCTATCTCATTTAATATGCAGAGGGCATTTATTTTTATTCATTATCCCATTTTTCAGAACTCAGGAGCTAAGCGTACACGTGAACTCTCTTTATCTTCAGAGTGAGCTTTTGACCATGCGTACTATACTGCCTCATTTATATAAGCATGGGAAGATACCCTGCTAGTCAACAGCAGAACCAGTCTCAAAACTAAATCTGTCTGGGTCTGAGGGGAGAGGGAAATGAGGAGTTTGCTATTCAGCAGGTATAAAGTTTCAGTTACCCAAGATACGCAAGTTCTAGAGATCTGCTGTACAATATTGTGCCTATAGTTAATGACACTCTATTATACACTTAAAATTTGTTAAGAGGGTAGATCTTCTATTAAATGTTCTTACTATAATTTTTTTTATAAAAAAGCAACTAAATCTGTCCCAAGCCCTGTCTTTTAACTATTTCACTCTATTGACTCTTAATGTAACTCTAAGAAACAAGAAGCTAAAATTTTCATCAGTGTTTTAATCTAATAAATGAAAATCAGAAATGCACAAAACTAGATATAGAAGATCTCAGTTTCTTTACTGGGACAAATATTAAGTCCTTACTACACAGTACAATTTTTTATAGCTTCAAAGGAACTTCTGGCTTTAAAATGGACTATTTTTTTTTTACGTAACACTAAGAAAATCACACCCAACGTAGAGTTTTCTCATCCCATAGACTGTAAGGTGCATCCTAATTGCAGAGATGTTAAAATATGGAAAAAACCAAAAAGGGTGAACTTAGACTTGACTAAATATGGTATTTTCACCATCTACTGACTCCTATATGGAAATAAGACTCCCTTCAGAGTGAATCTTCCAGTCTGCTTCTGCCAGCACAGTTCCCATACAATATGGGCATTCTTGGATTTTGACTTCTTCCGTAGGGTACGTAGCATTACTAGGTCATGTACATGTGAGAAAAAAATTAGCTCATAAAGCTAAAATTACATACTTTGTAGTTACAGCAGTTTAAAATGAAAAAATAGCACATGTTTTAGCTTAATTGCTTCACTATTTAACAGCCTCAACCATATCAACAATGTTATAATAATAAAAAATGAATGGCATTTTAATTTACTATAATAAAAATCTCCCTACTGTTTCTTGGGTGAAATTAACCAAGAAAACAGACGATTAAATATTTCTAGAAATGTGGTGGTTTTAAAAAAATTTCAGGCTGGGCAAGGTAGTTCATACCTGTAAACCTAGCACTTTGGGAAGCCAAGGCAGGAGGATCACTTGAAGTCAGGTGTTCAAGACCAGCCTGAGCAACACAGCAAGATCCTGTCTCCACAAAAAATAGAAAAAATTAGCTGAGCATGGTGGCACATGCCTGTAGTACCAGCTACTCAGGAGGCTGAGGCAGGAGGATCACCTGAGCCCAAGAGTTTGAGGTTGCAGTGAGCTATGATCATGCCACTGCCCTCATGCCTGGACAACAGAGCAAGACCCTGTCTCTGAAAAAATGTAAAAACTAAAAAATATTTCAAATGTTAAAGCATTCTTAAATTAACTGCATTTAGTTTCATTTATGGTGTAATGTTTATTTAGAAGCTTATGTCAATGAATTGACAATTTCAGAACCTATGTTATTTAGCACTTGTTATAAATGCGCTAAGAAGTGTAATTTGCTTTTATATATAAATGTTGAATTATATCTAGTGTCAAAACTGGAAGGTTCCTCCCAATGGCCTATTCCAATATTTCCCAAAAATGTATTCCGCACAATACTAGTTCCAAGAGATAGATAATAAATACTAGCTCCTCTTGAAAAGGGGGAAAGGGGAATTTATTCATTCAGTAAATATTTCAGTGAAAAATCTGAGAAATATTTCACACTGTATTCCCTCCTGGAAATTCATAAAGCGCATCAGCGTATCAAAAGCTTAGAGAAGTCTTATACTGAACAGTTTTAGTTTACTTTATTCAATCTAGCATTTCCCAAATTTTTTTTTTTTTTTTTTTTTGGAGACAGAGTCTCACTCTTTTGCCTGGGGTGAGTGCCGTGGCGTCAGCCTAGCTCACAGTAACCTCAAACTCCTGGGCTCGAGCAATCCTACTGTCTCAGCCTCCCGAGTAGCTGGGACTACAGGCATGCACCACCATGCCCGGCTAATTTTTTCTATATGTATTTTTAGCTGTCCAATTAATTTCTTTCTATTTTTGGTAGAGACGGGGTCTCGAACTCCTGAGCTCAGGACGATCCGCCCACCTCGGCCTCCCAGACTGCTAGGATTACAGGCGTGAGCCACCGCGCCCGGCCTCCCAAATGTTTTTGATGTAGGAACTTTGTGTAGAACACATATGTGTATAACAACTATTAACCCACAAAGTTTGGGAAAATGGTCATCTGTTGTATGTTTCTTATATACATTAATAATCAAAAGAATGAACTGGCTCTTGTACACGTGTAACGGACCAAATGTTTGTGTTCCCCAAAATATGTATGTTGAAACCCTAATCTCAATGTGATGGTATTCTGAGGTGGGGCCTTTGGGAGGTAATTAGGTCATGAGAGTGGAGCCCTCATGAATGGGATTAGCACCCTCACAAGAAGAGGTCAGAGAGCTAGCAAGCTTTCTTTCTGCTATGTGAGGATGACAATGACAAGCTGACAGTCTGCAATCTGGAGGAAGGCCCTTACCAGAACTCAACCATGCTGGTACCCTGATCTTGGACTCCAGCTTCCAGAAGTGTAAGAAATAAACATTTGTTGTTTAAGACACCCAGCTCTATGATAATTTATTATACCAGCCAGAACTAAAACAACCTATAAGACTCAAAAGACAAAAACCAAAAGGACTGACTACTGGGGCAACAAAACCTAGTAGATAATACATCCCAAAACTGTGAGACCTACAGAGCTATATGTATGGTAAACATGGTTTGCTGATTGGGTCTTGTTGCTAAAGCTGATCTAAAAAGACAGTTTTACCACAGATAAAATAATAAAGTATATTACTTATACTAACCACTTGTTTAAATTATCAGGAAAAATGAGGGAGGCTGTCAAAGGAATTTCTCCAGTTTCTTTTTCTTAGTCATGGAAAGCAAAAACATGTTTTTACCAAGGCTGCTTAGTATCACCAAGAGACACAAGACATACTAGGTCAAGAGCCTGATGAGACCCTGGTATTTCTTATGATTAGTGACACAAGCAAATGAAAGGGTTGGCTTAACTTCAGTCTCTGGTAAAATATGTTTGACACTAGTAAAAATTTTTTTTTATAGGTACATACATCCATTTTCTTTGCAAATAATTATAATCACAAGCTTGTACATAAACAGTTTACTTTGGGCAGAGAGGGATAATAGGGGTATAACTCATAAATCTATGAATTATTCATCCCTGAGAGGAACGCTGGCCTGTTACTTTTGTCACGATAATTAAAGATACACAGATACAATTTTTTTAAAGTCCTGGCCAATCAAAACTTACATGGTTCTATACCGAATGCCTCTTCTTGAGTAATACATTTTGCATCCAATGTAAAGAATAGATAAAACTCCCAGTGTTAATACAATACCACCAACAAAGCTCCCAGTATCAAATTTTGATCCTTTATTGTCTTTAGAATGAATAGTTGCTGTGACTAGGAAAAAAAAAACAAAAACAGAGCTTTAGTGCTTTTTAAAAAACATTGTATTAATAATTAACTAAAACTTGCTGAATTTCTGTGTAAGAACATTGAACTGGGAATTAAGGGAAATCTGGGCATAAAAAGTTTCTATATTTATTTTTGCACAATAGAATGACCACCTAAATGTGGCACTTAACAACTACTTGCAGCACAGGAAAAATAGGTCAATTTTAATACATACTTGTTACTGATGAGAAAAGAGACGTCACCAAACTATTGTGGGTTGTGGTCACTGTGGATGTTGACATCTGAGATGTATTTTGTGAAACACTTGTTTTGGGTGTAGACTTCAAGGTGGTAGAAGTCGTATTTGTTGAGACCATCCCTGATGTTGTCGTTTTAGATGTTGCTGTGGATTTCATACTGCTCACGACTGAGGAAAGTGGAGTTGTTGGTTTCACAGTGATGTTGGAAGGTTTACTTGTATTGCTGGGAAGCACATGCTGGATATTCTCTGCAATAATGTCAAGAAACATTAAAACTGGAATTATGATTTGAGCAGTAAGATTCTACTTCACTGGGACTTTCACAGCCACACATAAAGCAAGAGGTCTAACCAATACAGCAGCATTTACGATATTTATCCCATTAATACTCTGTACCATACTGCAATAAAATATCCCAAAATATGCAACAGAAACCATGTCTAGATTTACATAAAGTCAGGAAGTTTTGTGAAGATACGAAAAAGATAAAAGCCAGAAGATTGAGTTCCTTCAGTGCAGGGGCAGTGTCTTAATCATCTCTGTGCCTGAACATCTTAACATACTTCGTATCACATAATAGGCTTTCAACAAATACTAGTTCAATGGATGAATAAACCAATGAATATTTTAAAAGGTTTTTAAAGTCCAAGTTCTCTGCCACATCCTTCTAAGGAGCTTTGAAGACAATCGATCAGTAGCTGTATGTTTCTAACCCTCTAGTAGGATGTGAGTATGAGTAAGCTGTTCTTTGTAAGGGTAAAACCAACTTCCCACAATGCATTATGAACTAGAATACCATCACAAAATGTGGCTAGCTGGAAATTTCATACTGGTAATAATAACTTCCTATAGTTGGAAGGATATTTCTGAAATTATTTCTGAAAGCTTTAAAAAAAAATCCAGAAGCCAAATATATGGGAGAATCATTAGTGATGATTTAAAATAAACAACTGAACACCTTGGCTCATACCTGAAACTGGGTTTTTCTTTTTTGTTATGAAATATTATGTACACAAAAAGGAGGAGGTACTGATCACGTCAATACTCCTTCAAACAAACTCCGTAAAACAAACTCCTATTTTGTTTTTCATTTAGTAAAGGTTTTTTTTTTCTATAAAATACCCCATATAACCAAAAGCAAACCTTTCTGTGTTAACATTATTTTATATTTTATCATCTTTGTAACTCCACGACTTAACTGACAGTTATAACTATGGTACTTATTAGTATACACTGTCTAGGTTCTAGGGAATCAAAATCTTTAATATATCTTTGCCCCTTTAGTATGATACAGTTTATCTCTGTATTCATTTCCTCTCAAAGTTTATTTATAGGTGTATTGGTTTCCTATGTTGCCTATTGCTATGGGTTGCATATGGTTTGTCTGTCCCCACCAAAGCTCATATTGAAAATTTTTTTTTTTTTTTTTTTGAGACAGAGTCTCACTCTGTTGCCCCGGCTAGAGTGAGTGCCGTGGCGTCAACCTAGCTCACAGCAACCTCAAACTCCTCGGCTCAAGCAATCCTACTGCCTCAGCCTCCCGAGTAGCTGGGACTACAGGCATGTGCCACCATGCCCGGCTAATTTTTTCTATATATATTTTTAGCTGTCCAATTAATTTCTTTCTATTTTTGGTAGAGACGGGGTCTCGCTATTGCTCAGGCTGGTCTCGAACTCCTGAGCTCAGAATGATCCGCCCACCTCAGCCTCCCAGAGTGCAGATTACAGGTGTGAGCCACCGCTCCCGGCCTGAAATTTGATCCCCAGTGTTGGGAGATAGGGCCTAGGTGTCCGAATCATGGGGGCGGATTCCTCATGAATGGCCAGACTGGATGAGTTCCTGTGAGAATGGATTAGTTCCCATGAGTGGGTTGTTATAAAGCCAGCATGCCCCTTGGGTTTTCTCCTCACAAATCCAATTCTCCTTTGACCTTCTCCACCATGCTGTGACACAGCATGGAAGACCTCTCCTGAAGCCAGAGCCATGTCCTTGAACTTCCAGCCTGCAGAACCCTGAACTAAATAAAACTCTTTTCTTTATAAATTATCCAGTCTCAGGTATTCTTTTATAGCAACACAAAACAAAGACATCTATGTAGTCCCATCTTATTCTTTATGTCCAAATACGAAAGGTGGAGAATTAACCCCTGGGCCTGCCCTCTCCTTTCCCCCAGTGCCCTCACGGCTCCCTGCATGCCGCTGCCGTCGTGCACCAAAAATGATTACTTCGTAGATTATCATCCTGTCTTCCACACTATTTTAGACTTGAAAGATTGCAATATTTACTTTTGACTTAACTGTCAAAACAGGTCGGTTTTAATAGTGATGCTTATCTGCGTATCAGCTTTTACCACTCAAATTCCTGCAATACTTTCTCTCAACTTTGGATCTCTACTCTGGTCTCCTCCACTGAGTATTATCTATTTTTTAAAAGGGCCAAGGGATTAATACTTTTATACTACATAGACAGATAAATTATAATTATCCACGTAGATGACACAAATGCTATGAACTTGAACTAATCTTTTCTTATTCAATTCTGAATATTCTCTAAAGAGATACAATACATTTTAGCATTAAAATAATCACATTTTAAGCTGAATGCATTCTATTGTAATGAAATTAAATACAGCAAACAACCAGCGTTTGTATCATATCTTTAGAACAGAACGATTTTTGCAGAGTGAAACAATGAACACATTGCTGCTTTTGAATTCAACGCATACACACACACACACACACACAATCCCCCAGCCCCCGCCAGAATTAGACATTCTTCAGAGATACTGTACAAAGTCACATGGGCAAAAATGCGAAGCTGTAATAGGTTAGTTCTCCACTAAGTCAATCCAAATGTGCTAAAGAAACAATGAAGCTAAAAATTTCTACAAATTAACAAAACAAGCAAAAGAAGTTTTGTATTAAACTGTGCCTCCTGATGTCTAAATGTGCAATGCAAGCAAGGATGCTCTCTTCACGGTTAGAACTCATGTACAATGACCAATAATATAAGTAAACAGTCATGTGTTTTCCTTTGCAAATGATACCGTCCCAAGTCTGGTCTTCTTCCTTCCCCTCAACTGTTCAGAGAGTGACCAGCACACCTCCAGGGAGAGGCAAAGTCAAGACCTGCAGAGGAAACAGACCGTCCATGCGGGACTCGCAAAGGACGGAGCCCTACCTGACTCTGCCCTTCTCAGCCACTCAGTCTCTGCCTCTGACAAGCTGAGGTTGAACAGGCCTTGAGCGCATATGCTGCGAAGGGGTGTGAGTACACAGCGTGTCTACTCCCACCTCTGTCTATGGGGGAAAAGAGGAGAATGCTGCCCCCTCACTTCACACCAACCTAGAAAGGCTTCAAAGGAACTACCTGAAAAGCTGGATAAGTATCTCCTGGACTTAGATGAACATAGAAATTAGGATCTGACTCAAGCCTGAAAAGCGAGTCTAAAGGTGAGACACTGGCTAAGCTCCATCTACCCAGTAGCTGAGTTTAAAGGGCTGCACTGGGAGTAGACACTACCTCCTTAACAGGAAAGGTTCTCCTTTCCCATGAACCGAACCAGACCCCACGGAAGACAGCTGGCATGGCACTGCCTTAAAGAGATGGCTTCCAAGACAGCATGGTCTGGGGGGTGGGCATAACCGGCAGAGGGGTGGAGCACAAGAGCAAGGGCCAACCGCGGGAGAGGCCTGCTGCATCGAGGGAGCCGAGGGGAGGCTTGGCAGGTGACCCCCAGGAACCTGCCAATGAGAGCCACACATCGGCCATCCAGAGGGCACCTGTGCCAAGTGAAAGCATCCCAGCCATCAAGCAAATGGCTTTTGTCCCTTGCGCCTCTAGGCCTGATTCTGTGAGGGTCACAAACAGCACATGCGAAGGGCAGAAGAGGCAGAACAAGGAGGGGAGCCGACGACACCCGCTTTCCCACCGCAGGCTTCGAAGCCTGAGGCAGGTTTGGGCTGGCAGGGGGGAGAAATTCCAATTTCAAATCACACTGTTGAGTTTCACTATTTGGGTATTATCCTGGACAGGAGCTGCACCCTCTTAACAGAACATATTCAATAAACTGGACATTGTAACACCAGCTAGTGTAGGTGGAAGGGCAAAGCCACCACGCAGAGGGTACATGTGACACACAGTTGCTCAGGGTTAAGGGTTCACTTGTGCCCCTCAAATTCTTATGCTGAAGTCCTAACCCCTAGTCCCTCAGAATGTGACCTTATTCGGAGATAGCATCTTTACAGAGGTCATATCAAGTTAAAGTCAGTCATTAGGGTAGGCCCTAATCCATTACAGCTGGTGTCCTTATACAATGAAAATTTGGACAGACAGACACACACACACGGAGAACACCCTGTAAAGATGAAGGCGGAGATCATGGTGGTGTTTCCACAAGCCAAGGGCTGCCCCCAAACCACCAGAAGGTAAGTGAGAGGCATGGAACAGATTCTCTCTCTCTCTCACAGCCCTCAGAAAGAAGCAACTCTGTTCCTGTTGTCACCTTCATCTCCAACTCTAGCCTCCAGAACTGTGAGAAAGTAAACTTCTGCCGTTTAAGCCATCTACTTTCTGGTACTTTGTTATAGCAGCGCTAGCAAATTGTTATACCCAGCTTTAAAGTTTTTCTTTCATTTATAACAAAATACGTCTCCGTGCAATTGTATAATTGGCATTAGTGGCTGTAATGAGCTGGTTTCTTCCATGTATGAATTAAGTCAGTAAACACTTGTCAAAGCACTCTCAAAACTTAAATGAAACCTGAGATCTTCGATAGGTTTCAATCAGAGATATAAGAACTTCTCGATCTTAACTTCTGGTTTCAACTAACACAACTAAGGGACAAAT
This sequence comes from Indri indri, assembly GCA_004363605.1. Lineage (NCBI taxonomy): Eukaryota > Metazoa > Chordata > Mammalia > Primates > Indriidae > Indri > Indri indri. The sequence continues at coordinate 29,815 of RJWJ010010238.1, forward strand.
GAAGTGAGGGGCTGTAATAACGGCCTCCGTGCACCTTCCTTCCCAGCAGCTGCAGTGTTTGGCCCGCAATGAAAGACGACTACAAAGAACGCTCACGTGCATACAAGTGATGTTTGACACTGCTGTAAAAAAATATTCATGCGGTCCGATCAGTTCTCCATTCCTGTTTTTTAGTAAAACCATGCCTCCAGCCTAATTTTCCTATGATAGAATTAAAGCTTCTATCTACCGAACTCTGCTGTTCACCAAGCCTCGTGATGTTTTCCAAGCACAGTGAGTCCCAGCTCCAAGCCCTGGATCAGCTCAGCCATTTACTTGCTGGGGTACCTCAGTCAAGTTACTTAATCTCTGAGATTCACTATCCTTCCTCATCTATAAATTAGTGATATTGTAAGGGTTTGGGAGAATTAAATGAGATAATTTGTGTTGAGCACATAGCACAGTGCCTGCTATGGTAGAGGTGCTTAATGAATTTCCTTTTTTAACTACTAGTTTCAATAAATGTAACTCCCCTTCAGAGCCGCACCGTAAAGTTCCCGACGGGAGGCTGGGGAGTAGCACTGTCAGAGCTCTCATGTCCCACGGTGATCGTCACCACCACCTGCGTAACATCCCACCGAAGAGGATGCTACTGGGGTATTTTCAGTTGATCGATACAAACAGCCAAAAAGAAAAAAGTGATGCCCAGACCTTTCTCTAGTAACACCAGCCATCTACCTTATTGCAACAAGGCCAGGGATGTTATGAAGGAGTCTGTTTTCTCTAACACAAATACAAGTACTCATTACAATCTGGATTTATTCCAACTATCTTTGTAGAACTCCATTGTGCTGAAATAACTTTCCTTATTTCCATAACCTTGAGTCCAGAAGTATCTACATGCCATTCTTTTCCTTTAACCTAAATATTACAAAGTTAGGGGTGCCACTCTGTTTTCCTCAGGGTATCACACACTTAAACCACAGTTGAAAATATACATCCAAGTTTTTAAAATCTCAGTTATTTTTAAATAGGACAGTAGTAGTTTTGCATTTCCTATTATAGTTGTCAAAAATAGTGAACTACATAAGACATGAACCATAAACTTCTGGTGCCACAGAATTATTTTGAGGGGTCTGTGATTCTAAGCAAGGTCTGCAGCTTGAGTGAATTAAAGAATAACTACTCTTGTGTGGGGTTTCTGGGAATTTTTTTTTTTTTTTTTTTTTTTTTTTGAGACAGAGTCTCACTCTCTTGCCTGGGGCGAGTGCCGTGGTGTCAGCCTAGCTCACAGCAACCTCCAACTCCTGGGCTCCAGCAATCCTGCTGTCTCAGCCTCCCGAGTAGCTGGGACTACAGGCATGTGCCACCATGCCCGGCTAATTTTTTCTATATATATTTTTAGCTGTCCAATTAATTTCTTTCTATTTTTGGTAGAGACGGGGGTCTCGCTCTTGATCAGGCTGGTCTCGAACTCCTGAGCTCAGGACGATCCGCCTGCCTCGGCCTCCCAGAGTGCTAGGATTACAGGCGTGAGCCACCGCGCCCAGCCTCTGGGAATTTTTTTTCAAACATGAAAACTGTAAGAATCTCTTTCCTACAGAATAATATTTTACAAACTTACCCCATCAGCTAAAATGCAATCCCAGAAACATTCATTATTTAGAAAGCAAAGAGGCCTTTCCTCATTGCGCAGTCATTCTAAAAATTCTTCTGAATTCAAATTACCTGAGGATCAAAAAATCTACAGAACTGAAAACCTAGATTAAAAAAAAAATCTATCTTAAAAAAACCTAAACAAACCTAGATTCAAAAAAAGAATCTAAGAGAAAATTGGGCTTTTCGTAAGAGTCTCACCATTATTCAGAAACGCCCATTTTTTGAAAACCAAATATTTTATGAATTCCCGAATTTACAAATTTGAAAACTAAAACTTCAAGAGGGAAAAAGTGCGTATGTGTGATCACAGAAAATAACAATTATGGAGTCTTAAAGTAAGTTACAGTATTTCTGCAGTAAATTTATTACCCCATTTTCGTTAAACTATCATTCATTCTACTTCGATCTTCTAGTGGTATCAACAGGGTATTTGTTTACTCTGGCGAGAACTGAAAGACGCAAATCAAAGCAATCACCTGCCTTAAGGACAATGTGAACTAACAACTGTGAGATGCGGCCCAGGTCTGTCTAAGGAAATTCAGTCTGAAGCGAGATCCTGTTCATTCCCACAGTATATGGAAAGAAGCTGACCAGGGAGAGTCAGCAAAGTAGCACAGCTGCTCAGGGCAGTCAGACTGCCAAGAGACAAGCAGGTTTGGCTGGATGGTGTAGACCTGAGGTCTCCAACCCCTAGGCTGCGGACCAGCATCAGTCTGTGGCCTGTTAGGAACAGCAGGAGGTGAGTGGCAGGCAAGCGAAGCTTCCTCTGTATTTACAGGCGCTCCCCATCATTCTTATCGCCGCGTAAGCTTCGCCTCCTGTCAGATCAGCGGTGGCGTTAGATTCTCACAGGAGCACGAGCTCTACTGTAAACCGTGCATGTGAGGGATCCAGGTTGCACACTCCTTACGAGAATCTAAGGTCTGATGATCTGAGGTGGAGCTGAGGCAGTGATGCTAGCGCTGGGTAGTGGCTGCAAACACAGACTGTCATTAGCAGAGAGGTTTGACTGCACAATAAATGCAATGTGCTTGAATCATCCCAAATCCATCCCCAGCCCATACCAGTTCGTGGAAAAATTGTCTTCTGTGAAACTGGTCCCTGGTGCCAAAAAGACTGGGGACCACTGGTGTAGACAATGTCCAGGCTTCCTTATGCTTTTTGCCATAGGTACTGCCCATTCTATTCCATTCCATTCTTAAGACTCAATCCACAATAAGTAACCCCTGCTAATTACAAAACAGGTATGAATCAGAGTCACAGGGCATCAGGAAAAACTGATTATTTTCCTCTGCTCAAATCTTCCAAGCCTACTATCCTGGCAACTTCACTTTTGACAGAACAGAATTCACTCTATCTGCTACTCCTCCCCGACACACCCGTTAGGCTGGCAGCTCACTCCCTCCATCGTGTCTTTCCAAACGCCTTTAGTACCTATTCAGAGCCAAGAACTATGCTAGGAGGCTCTAAAGACAGAAAAGATTCAATCCTTACCTGCCAGTGTTAGACAGACAGTGAGGTGGGCACCTTGCTTTGGTGCTGCCTTGAGCAATTGCCCCACCTGGGAAGAAGGACAAAGGCACCCACCCCTTGGTGCTGCCCCACCCTTGATTCTGCCCTGAGCTACTGCCACACCTGGTTGAGGAGGAGGAACGCCCCACCAATCTGCAAAAGAATACAGGTACACCCGCAGCCTGCAGGCCAGGCAGCCCAGGCACAACAGGACTTGGAAATTGACCTATAGTAACCTAAGGCTAATTATCATGTCCTTAACTGTCCATCAGAGCTGTGCGGTGCTGACATCCAAACCACAAGGAGGGCCCAATTCAGACACTATAAAACAAGACCCCAGACCATAACAAGACCATTTTTGTTATAACAAGGGGCCCCATTTGTTGTCTGTGGCGAAGGTGTCTTGCTCTGTAAACCTGCATCTTGCTCCCTTAATCAACTTCGTTTCATGCTTGCCTTGCTTTTGGTGTGTCCAGTCATTCTTTGGCCAAGAGCACACCAAGAACTGAGCGCAAGATTGCCTCCTCCACATGAGGAGTTGGTGGTCCAGCAAGGAAGATAAGGAAACGATACAGTTACAATATGGCACGCCAGGGGCCGGTTCGATATTCACCTCCTTCCCAGGCATCTCCCTTTTTACTGAACATCTACTTTTCATTATTCTAAACTCTTTAATTGTACTGTTACTTAAAAAATCATTATGTCTTATGTGTTATAATACATATATCTAGTCTTTATCCCTACTTCCTGGCACAGAGCTCCCAAAACCCCCAGAATTTCTTGAATGATGGGAGCGTCTTTTGTTATTCATAATGAGCCCCTTTTGCTCAAATCTGAGTTTTCTGCCAATAAGGTGACTTAGGGTAGGGCCCGTAGGATAGACTCAGGATGGGGTTCCTCCCCAGAAATACCAAGTGATTAGAGGGTTGGAACTTTTAGCCCCACCTACTGACCTCTGGGAAAGTGGAGAGGGGACTGGACATTAAGCTCTATAAAATCTCCTGTAGTGAACCCAGGCACCGTGGCTTGCGCCTGTAATCCCTGTGTTTTGGGAGGTCAAGGTGGGAGGATTGCTTGAGGCCAGGAATTCAAGATCAGCCTGGGTAACACAGGGAGACCCCCATCCCACCTCCACTCCCCCCAAAATTTAAAAATTAGCTGGGTGTGGTGGCAAGCACCTATAGTCCCCAGCTACTTGGGAGGCTGAAGCAGGAGGATCACTTGAGCCCAGAATTCGAGGCTGCAGTGAGCTAGCATGCCACCACACTCCAGCCTGGGCAACAGAGCAAGACCCTGTCTCTCTCTTAAAAAAAAATCCCCCAAACTCTTGCACTGAGATTTGATGAGCTTCTAGGTTGGTGAACACATCAAGGTGCAGAAAAGGTGGTGTTCCCAGAGAAAGCATGGAAGCTCTGTGCACCACCCCCACCCCCATACCTTGCCCTATGCATGCGCTCCATTTGGCTGTTCCCAAGTTGTATCATTTGTAATAACCCAGTCTGAAAGGAGGAACAGAATGGGGGAGGTGACTTTTGAACAGGTCTTGGGTTGAAAAGGATGTAAACAAGACGAAGAAAAGGAGAGAGTTATTTTTGGTGGAGGAAACTGTACAAGGAGGTGACTATGTGAAGGTAGAGTTCTGAGAATGGAAAGAAGCCCAATTTAGCGGAAGTGTGGTGTGTGCATTAATTCAACAAACATTTACTAGAAGTTTACTACGTGCCAGACGTGTGCTAGACACTGGAGGTACAACTCAGAGCAAGATATTCACAGGCCCCCAGTTCTTGTGGGTTTCCTAAGAGGTGTGGCAAGGGCACAGACAATGTGATTCTCTTCAAAGAGCCTTCAGTGGCACTCGAGCACTCCCGTGATACAGGAATCAACTGTCCACTGCATGTTAGAAGGCTTTAATCCTATGTTCAAAGACCACAGAGGTCAGGGTTGTCGACAAACCACGGCCTGCAGGCCAAATTTGGGTCACCGCCTATTTTAGTAAATAAAGTTTTACTGGAACACAGCCACATTCATTCTTTTACGTACTAAGACTACTTCTGTGACACAATGACAACTGATTTGTAGCTGTGAAAGAGACCGTACAACCCCCAAAGCCAAAAATATTTACTATTTGGCCCTTCACAGAAAAATTGACAAATCCTGATACAGTTTGTTGGTTTATTTAATAAGTGTTAATATTGTAATAATAGTTCATAAAGGTCCCTGTGAGAATCAAACATATACAAATTATACACTACCAGAGTCTTCTCTTAACAGAAGAATTTGTGATCCCACACCGTAAAGCATTACCACAATAATTTTAGCCTAGCAAACACTCACTTTGGCCATAAATTTTTTTCTCAGGCAAAGAACCTATAGCGCACATAGCTTACAGCAGTATAACTAACTCCCTGGTATTCTCTCCAAGATAAGCTGGTTGTGAAATGTAGTTCTAGACCTCTGGATGGGGAGACTTACTGTATGACATTCTCAGCCCCAGCTGCTCACTGGTCACCCAGGGGTCCCCAGGGAGCTGCAGAAAAGCAACTGTCAATGCCGCCCCAGTGTTCCCATTTACAACCATCTAGGGTGGAGTTCAGGCGATTCCAAGGTGCCACCAGGGCTGAGAGCACTGCTGTGTAGGATTATTATCATAAGCCATTTACAAAATCAGGAGGCATCTACCAAAAGCAATTACTATGATTTTAAAACCATTTATTTGTAGCTGTTCATTCTGGCGGAACCAGTTATATATTATGACCACTCCCAAACGATGATAAAATGAGGCCATTTACTTAAAAGAGAGTGCTTACCTATTTATTCTAACAGGAAAGCATGCATTTAATTTCTTCTGAAGGGCACAAAATTAGGAAGAAACATTTTTAATAGAAAGAGGGTGAAGTGGGGATGCGGCAAGAGACATACGCCTGTTTTACTCAACTGCAAATTGTTGTCTGAACCACCAAGAGGCCGCATCCAGCTCTGGCTCTTGCATTAGTACTAAGAAACAGTTGTCTGGGTTTTTTTGTTTTTTTATGAGCACCTCAGGCAGGTTAGCCCATAATCTCATTCTTAACCAGAGTCAAAGGCTAAAATCATCCATGTAATTGTACACCTTCTGTATTGCTCCTGAAAGAGTTTTTCCACAAGGTGTTACAGGCAACAACAGCAGTCAAGAGACGAATGAGGGTGCTCAGTATCTGTCAACTCCTGTAGTAAAACATTCATGTGAAAGGCCCAAGCCTGCAAGCAGTGGACATACAGATGGAATCTACAGTAAAACTAAAGGATCCATAATTTAGTGTAAACGGTTGCCCTTTAACAAAACGGGATACACAGTGATCCAAAAACTACCACCCCTGTATAAATGATAAAGGTAAGTAAGTTAGGATGAGCACCTCCATTTGGGTAGCTTTGGCATGGGGACATCTTCCCTGGGAGAGCTATCTACTGGCCTTAAGCTTAACAGGACTTTAATATGATGGAGACTTTCTAAGACCCAGGGCTCGGGGGAAGGGGGGAGAAGGGGATGAGTAAATTCACATCTAACAGGTACGATGCCCACTTTCTGGGGGATGGGCACACTTATAAGTTTCATTCAAACGGTACAAAAGCAAACGTTTGTAACCAAAACGTTTGTAACCCTGTAATATTCTGAAATTAAAAAAAAAGGGCTTTGTCTAAGAACAACTTGGGATCCAGAGTGTGTATTAGTTTTCTATTGCTGTGTAACCAATTACCACAACTCAGTGGCTTAAAACACCACAGTTAATTAGCTCACAGTGTGTAGGTCAGAAGTACAGGAGGGCTCTACTGGGTCTTTGCTTAGGGTCTCACAAAGACTGGGATCAAAGTGCTGACTGGGCTCATATCTAGAGGCTTGGAGAAAAATCTGCTTCTAAACTCATTCAGGTTGCCAGCAGTATTTAGGTCCTTGAGACTGTAGGTCTGAGGTCCACATTTTCTTGCTGGCTGTCAGCTGGAGCTGCCCTATGCCCCTAGAGCAGCGGTCCCCAACCTTTTCAGCAGCAGGGGCCAGTTTCACGGAACACAACTTTTCCACGGACTGGGTAAGAGGGGTGTGTGGTGTTGTGGGTAGGGGTGTGTGTGGTGCGGAGCTCAGGCAATGATGTGTGGCCCGTTTCCTAACAGGCCATGGCCTGGAGGTTGGGGATGGCAGCCCTTGAGGACACCTGCATTCACACAGCCCCCTCCATCTCTAGAGCCACCAACAGCTTGTTCAGTCCTTCTCAAGCGTCATATGTGACTTCCCCTTCTGCCATCAGCCAGAGAAAGCTCTTAGCTTTTAAAGGGCTTATGTGTATGTTAGGCCCATCCAGCTAATCTCTTCACCTTGAGGTCAACTGATTAGTAACCTTAATTACATTTGCAAAATCACTTTTGCCGTATGAGGTAACAGTCACAAGAATGATGTCTCATCATATTCACAGGGGAGGGAATTATACAAAGTTGAGGGTCACTGGAGGTCATCTTAAGATTCTGCCTACACCAGAGTTTTGGGTAAAATTGAACTTGCTTTGTAAATGTGGGAAAAGTAAACTTGCTAGCTGTCAAGCAGGAAGGAATATCAGCAAATTTTCACTCAATTCAGAAGTTCAAAAAGCAAACAGAATTGACCCCCAACCACAGGCAAGCCAAAGCTCTCCTATATGAATTTACTGAACATACTTGGCATTTTTTGGAGGATACAAAAATTTTCCAATACGCTTTCAATTTAATAAGCATCTTGTTTCCTCAAGTCCTGAATAAGTATTTATTAGCTACCAACATAAACTGTCAAACCAGAGTTAAATCATGTACCTTGTATACCTGGACACAGAATTAATCCAATGGCATGAGGCAAGACAGCCTCCTTCTCAAGGCTCAGGGGGAGATTTAAATGATCCTCTAGCAACAAATCACTGAGAGATTTAGAAAGTCTCCTCCTCCATCAGCTCTTAGCCACCTAAATTCCCAGAGCAAGTGTGTGTCCACTCTGTTAGACAGTCGCTCTTTTTACGCATCCTTTTAAGTACTTTTCTTACTCAGTATATCCCACACCATTATTCCCTACCCTGGAAGATATGAATATCAGAGTGAGCTCAATGAGTCTCTACTAGAAGAACAATGAGATGGCTGAATGAAGAATAGATTTATTAATCTAAAAGGAGAATTCAATTTATCTATTTATGAACAGAAACCATTAGTGTATGGATTAGAAGTATACAGTATTAAGACTGGGGGGAAGTTCTGTCTGCATTTCTACCTGGGAGGTAGCATTATCAACTCTATCAATCAGCTCTTCAATATTTCTACCATGCTTGGAATGGCTTTTCTGGGCTGGGTAGAAAATGAACTGTTTTGCCCTTGTTTTATACCTTGAAATATTAATGCTGGAAATACACTTTAAGCAAGTCGAGGATTTTTTTATCTTCCATTCCATGTATATACTGAGGCCAAATTTCTTTCTGTAGAAACTTAGGAAATATACTGAAAGGTAATGGAAAAGAATGATTTCTATACAGAAGAACGTACCAATACGTGCATTATATCTGTACTACATATAAATATGCACTAAGACACTGTCTTAGCAACTGTCTGCCCCTCTGGATCCCTCTCCCCCAAGGCCTTGCCCAGTCGGCTCTCTGCCCTGAGAGGCAACATTTGGGGACTGCAGTGACAGGCTCCCTTACCCGCCAGGCTTCTGGTTAGGTTTGGCCAAAGGGAAAACATCATTGCTAATGCTTTATGTTCCTCACTATCCTTACCAGCTCATATCACTAATTAGACTGAAAGGGCAGTAGAAAGTCTTCCACTGTGTAGGCACAGATCTGGCCTGGAAGGGGCTCACGAAGCTGAGTCCTGTGTGCTCCACAGGTATCTGTCCGTCCCACCAGTACTTGTTTAACGAATACGTAAACAGTGCTCATTCTGCACCAAACACTGTTCTAAATATTTTATAAACATCAGCAATTTTCCTAGTAACCCTAGGAAGCAGCTGTTATTGTCACTCTCATTTTACAGATGAAACTAAGGCACAGAGAGGTTGAGTAACTTGCCCAGGGTCACGAGCTAGTAAGGGGAAAAACCAAGATTTGAACTTAGGCAGTTTGGTCAAGAGTCCTGCACTTCATCACGATTAGGCTGCCAGTCACAAACAGCAGTGCCACAAAGTCGCGATGCTTTGGCTGGGACAGGCAGGTGAACGTGTCATTGCTCCAATGCGAACCTTGAACGTGTTGCTGGCTAAGAATGAAAAAAACCTAGTGCATAAATAGATTTTAAGTAGACAAAATCACAGCATAAAGCTGCTCAGAATTACTCTAAGTATTTCACCAACCTCAGCTGGGTCTGTACCAAACACCCTTGATGTTCCATGTTCTATAAACCTGCATATAAGAAATACTACCAATCTGTCTCCATTGTAAAATCCACATAAAGCAATAACGACTTCTCATTCTCTTAAATATCATTCCATTGTCACAGCAGGGCTAAAATGTGTGAGAAAACGTGTCTGAAATATTCTGAAATGACATTATTAGAGCTATATTTGCAACCTTGAAAGGCTGTGCAGGTGGTGCTGTCAGTCAGTTCCAGAAGATTTATGGTCTAAACATGGAGAATAAGCATGTGTAATGTGCAGCTGCCACATAAGAATTTGGTCATTAACAAGCTCAACGCACCACAACAAAGAGATATTCAGCAGTCAGCAAAAAAACCGTCTGCTCAAATGTCAGCACAAAAGAAATCCCCAGAGATGACAACTGTACAGTTTAGTATCCAGTAGTAAACACACAATGAATTTTAATTCATTGTGTAAAGGCACTAGAAAATTTAATGTTTAATACCGAACATTTTTTCTTGCAAGACAAAGGAAAAACACAAACTTTGCAATTACTAAAAATATGTCCTTGTTTTATGTTAGAAATGGTACCAGATTCAAGAAGGCAGTAATCAGTGAAAGCAGAAGAAAATATTGAGCATTTTCTGTGTGTAATCACTGTGTTAGGTGCTTTTCATATTTTTTAATTTTTAAGAAATTTCACATGAGCTATATAATAGTCCTGAGAGGTGGGTTTGTTCCCCTCAAGTTACAGATGAGAAAACTGACTTAGAAGGTTAAATTAATGTGCCAAATTGCAGTCAGACATGGCAGCGAAGACACCTTAATACAGGTTTTTTAGACTCCTCCGAGCCTGGTGCTTTTGTCACTATTTTACTCTTTCCTGATGAAAATCCACCTGAATACTAGAGTCTGCCATATTTGGTATTAACTATAGGTCCTGAGAAGGTACCAATTTTACCACTGAGTATCTTCACTACACTAGAATCACCACAAATTAACGAATGTACATGCTTCATCACAAATGTTGATGGTAAAATAAAACCTCCTCAGATTTTTTAAAATTTAAAAATCAAGACCACCACTCATTTTTATTAAGCAGTACTGAAAACATAAAAAAAGGTGCAAAGAGTAATATAAACATCTGTGTTCTCACCAACCTAATTAAGAAATAAAACTTCACCAATTATGAAATCCCCTGAAATGTGCCTCTCCTCAACTGCGTGCATTCTTCTCAGAATAACCAGCATCTGAACTTAGGGTTTATTATTCTCATATTTATGTTTATTTCACACTGTTTCTAAGCAGCGTAATACCGCTTTTCATGTTTAAATTTTATATAACACCATGCAAAATACACTGTGTTATTTGCTTTTTGCACATAACAATGTGTTTATGAACGTCATTCATGTTGACTTCTATAGCTCTATTTCATTCGTTTCTCATAGCAAACTTTTTATTCTAAGAGTTATGTTTTAAGATGTTTTATGTTTCTATGATTCTAACTACAGGCAATGATTAAGTCCAATACCTTTCTGAACAATATACCCAGAACAGAGCTGACAGGCAAAACATACTTGTACACATTTAGATTTTTACTTACGAGAGATCTATCCCCTTGGGCCCTCAGAACCCAACAATCCCACTTGTAGGAATCTAGCTAAATCCTAGCTCAAGCTACTAAAGGTGTATGTGTATGTTCACTGTAGCACTCTTTAGCAGAGTAAAAATATCCACTAATGAGGGAATAGTTAAGGAAATTATGGTCTATCCGTACTATGGAACATAACACAAACACAAAAATGAATGAGATACAGCTATACTTACTGTGGTGGTTTTAAAACATGTCCATAAATTCTTTGATATGCCTCCCTTCAAAAGGTGAAGGCTCATTCCATTTCCCTTTGTAGGTGGACCTAACTTAGAGACTCTCTTCTAACAAAGAGAACACGGCGGAAGTGATGCCATATGGCTTCTAAGGCTAGGTCATGAAAAGGATAGCTTCCACCCAGCTCTCTCGGGAGAGGATACTCAAGCAGCCTTGTGGAGAACCTCATGTGCAGAAGAACTGAGGCCTCCCACCAACAGCCAGCCATTAAGTGAGTCACCTCAGAAGTGAATCTTCTTAGCCCCAGTTAAGCCTCACGACTGTAACCTCGAATCTGACCCCAGCTAAGCCACTACCAAACTCCTGACACACAGGAACCATGAGATAACTAGTTTTAAACCACCAAGTTTCTGGGGTTCTGCTATGCACTAATAAATACTAACAATGTACTAGCACATTCAAAAACAATCAATAATTCACGGTTCAGTCAAAAATGCTGCAGAACGTTATGCATATGCCTGTTTTGTATATTCACTTCAATTGACAGTGAATAAATTTCTAGGGAGGTACTGGGAAGGGAAAGAGAGGGAAGGACAGGATACTTTTTCTTTTTTTTACATGCTTGTGCATTACTTGAAAGATTAAGTGCATGCTTAACTTCTGTAATTTCTTTAAAAGCCTATTTTTAAAAAAAAAAACAAATATAAAATAATTTTAAACCAATTGAGATTAAATAAAAATCTCTTACCCCTTGTAAAAGAAAAGAACAAAATGACTTTAATTTTAGATGCACTGCTAACAAGTTCTATTATGTGGTCTCCTAGTTGACTGCTGATTAAAAGCAGCAAATTGAGGGAGGAGTGGGCTATTAGAGGGAGGCATAATGCCCGTACAAAGACATGACAGTTGAGTCTGTCAGAAAAAAGGAGACAAATGCTAACATGAGCCATCTGAAGCCACTCAAATGTAGGAACAAAGACCCCTACGTGTCTAGAAAGGAGCCTGTGAGGATGCAACTGCCTCACAAGACTATGATTATAAAACAATATTTATAAAGCAGTTTATAAAGTATTCCACATACTTTATATTTTATTTTAGCTCACAATAAGCCTTTAGATATTTCGGAGTATTTGTACTGCCATTTTACAGAATTGAAAATAAACTCAGGAAGAGAGTGGAGCCAGAGCACAAAAGACCCTGAATTCCATTCCGAGAGTTCAAACTTGATGTATTTATCTGACAATGAAAAGGGAGAGGGCTCCATGCTTGTAGCTGTGAGTCCTCAAGCCACTGCAGCCAAAACGAGCGTTCCCTCCAGCTCATCCAACACTGCACTGGCTGCACGCCCACCGAACAACCCTTCCGGAAACACAGACTTGGTGAAACAAAAATATGTTTCTATCAGGGGTTTCCAGGAAATACTGGAAGAGGCAGACAATCTGTTTATTGAATATGTACAGGTAAAAGTGAAAAATATCCTAATTTGTATCAACTTCTACTCTCAAGATGGTATGATATATTAATATATGTCTAATTATCTGTCCAATCGCTTGAGATTCTCAAGAGGGAGCCAGGCACATTAGAAAGAAGAAACAGAAGGCTTTTGAGCCAACCAGTCTTGTGCGTAAATTGTGGCACATTTTCTGCGCAACTTTTTCTTCATCTCATGGGATGTAGTAACAAGGAGGAAATACCTTGTACAATGCTTGGCAAGAGCATTACAATCAACAGATGGTTACCACTGTTATTACCACCATCAGCACCATTTTACAACAGGCAAACAAAGATGGCCTGAATCTTCTTTCGAGCACAGACCCACTTCCTTCCCCATCACCTTTGTTCATGTTGTGTCCTCCAATGATACTGATAAAACACAATGTCTGTTTTTCCTCACTTCATTTCTGAAAGTCATATCCACTGAGACTTAGTTCAAGTGCTATCTCCTCCAAGATTTTCCCAACCGCAAGTAATCTCTCCCTCTTCTAAGTGCTCACTTATGTTATTTGCAACTTTATTACTGTACTTAGCATATTGCTCTTTTATTATAGCTGTATTATAACTGTTTTTGTTCTTATTACCTTTCCAATTAAATTGCAAGCACCCTAAGGGTGGTATGCATGTCCAAGTCTCTGTAGCTCCCACAGTACCTGGCACAATGCCCAACACACAGAAGGTACAAAGCACACATTTGTTGAGTGGCTATAACAAAAGAATATCAGAGGCTTACGTAGCAGAATTATCATTAAATATAGATAGGAAGGTCACCTGGATTTTTATAGCTTTGCTTTCGTGTCTAAGTAACTCTAGTATCCCATCAAAACTGACCTCTCCATTCCTGATCACTGTGTTTGGATCATTCTTAACAATAGCACTTACTGTGTGCCAGGCATTGTTCTAAGTGTTTTACCTATATTAACTCCTTGAATCCTCACAACAATCCTATGAAGCAGTGCCAGAAGGAAGCCAAGGCACAGAGATCTTAAGGCCATACCATAATTCCTTTCCCTCTAACTATATAAGAAAAAGGAAAGCTAATGAAAACTCAAATCAGTCAAAATAGGAGATAATTTTAAAAAGCTATAATGGCCAAAAAGTATTTATTAACCATTGCAATACTCATTATAATTTCCAAAGCCCAACCTCAACGAATCTTCACAAAACCCGTGTGTTGGAATTGGTTGTCTATTTTATTTTCCATTCTCTTCCTACTCATAATAGATATTGATGTTTATTGCTCCAAGGTAAAAGAGGTTTCTACTATCTATCATCTATAATCAATTTCAACTGATCCACTGAAACAGTTTTAGTTACTTCTAACTAGTGCAAAAGTCAAGCAAAATTGTCCCCCTCTCTAAAGGCACTGGTCTTCCACAGGAACTTTACCTCACCTGAGGTCAACTGCTTTGCAGCTAACTAGATTTACAAAGCACACCTAACAAGGGGCTTTAAAAAAACAAAACAAACGAAAAGTTTAAAACCTGCGAGTGGAAAATTATCTAGGATCTATTTCTTTACAATAATTCATCCCTACTTAAAAGAGGTTGCTATTTAAGTTTTGGCTATCTCAAGGAAGTCATGAAAATTGCCTTTGACTTCGTAACAATGGAAAAACCCTTAAAGTTTACAACCAAATAAGGTATACAAGGATTTTTGGTGTGCCTTTGTTGTTGCTGTCTAACAGTGAAAGCAAATTTACTTACTAGAATACAAAGCCACGGACTGAATGAGCATGTGGCTTAATGTTCTAAAGAGTTGGTTTCCCCCCTATTTATTGATCAAAATCCATGACTGGCTATTTAGTTGACAGAACATTTTGTGTCCAGGCATATACATCGGTTATTTGATCATCTATAGTAGTCAGGATGTTGCCAAACCAAATCGATGTTTTCTAATTATGAATGTATTATTGTCTACTGTAGAAGCAAGCTCTGAAATTAAGCTGCAGGGTTATTTTGTTTTTGTTTTTTTTTTTTTGCTGGGTCTCTTTTTCACAACCCAGTCTGTGGCTGGGACACACTCTATGTATCTATCCTCCATATCTAGCTGGCTTGCTGACAAGCACTGTTGTTCACAACTGGCTTTTAATTTCTTAAACAATATATGCCTTTTAGTATCAAATACAATCCTACCACATTCAAATGAACTCAATCACTGTCTTCAGTCTTGACTTGTTCCCTGAGCTTTCTGTTGATTATGCAGTTTCACAAAAGAGGTCCCAGGTCTCTGCTGAAGTAGGACACGCCCAAGAACTATGAGGAACAAGGGGAGAAAGCAGAAGCAGGAGAGAAGGAACAGGGAGTATAAATTCTGAAGAAAGAGAATTAGAACGTAAACATTCTGCCAGTTAACTTAGAGTACGTTCTCTCTGTTGAGATGCAGAAAATACACATAACGAGGGCTGTCTGGAAAGTATCCAGCCACTGTTAATATAATTTTTCGTATTACATGGCTGGATACTTTTCTGGATAGCCCTCATATACCTTATAAAAATTATCATAATAATTTTCAGGCAAGGCACTTCTAGGACAAGAACTTGCTGGAGGAAAAAAATGAGATGCATGTAAGAAAAGTGATCCCACCAGGCCATGCAGAGTCTAGAGAAGCTGGAGTTGTCCCCTCCTCACCCTTGCTGGCAGTGTCATTCTACTGTTATTAACTAAGAAAAAAAAATAATCCTTATTATTAATTTTAAAGGTTTTCCTTAGCTCAGGATGTTTTGAGATATTTCAGACCTAACAAACTTCATTTTTATCCTGAATACACTATCGTACAATTTAATCTTAACACATACTCTCCTTCACAATAAAAAAGTCATTTTTAAAGAAGTGTTTATTCACCCCTAGATTAATTTAATCTCATATCAGAAACTGAATGGCCATGTGGACAATTACTTTACAAAGCTAACTGAAAAAGATAATCTGAGATCCCCGGGAAACGATCCATCTCCTATTCAATAGTGGCGTAGCATTTTTGCCACAGCTCATACATGAACAGGACACAAAGCTGACAAGAGCAGATGTTTCCAAAGAGAAAAGAGAAGAATAATTATTGGCCACTTACTCTGAGCCAGGCAACATTATTACTACTAATCTGGCTCTGTGGCTGGTGCAGGGAACACCTGCTGTTTTTTTCCCTGCCCAGCTCCCACTCTTCCCTCAGGGAACCACCCCTTCTTCATCCCATGTGGTCTGGAGGGATTGTCAATGGGTAGGCATGTGATTCAATCAGGCCAGTCGGATTGTCCCAGGAATCTGACACTAGTAGTATACACCAGGATGGCAAATAGTTGGCAGTCATTTGGATGGCAATCCCCCATGGAGAGCTGCTGTTAATTCCTATTCCTGAGGTCCCTAGCTGCACTAGGGCAGGTTGTTCCGTTTTCTTCCTTACATTTTGTGATTGACCCAGTATGTGTACAACAATTCCTTGTTTACCTAAGTTAGCTAGAGTTGGTTTCTGTTGCTTGCAACCAAATAATTTTAACAATATGAAATTTAAATCTGGGCTGATTATCTACTTTCTTCCTATTCTTTTCTCTTCTTCGTAATTATGCTGATGGTTTCTCTTCAGTTTTTTTTCTTTCCAACAGAATGCACTCTTTAACTCATGTCAGCAGGAACATTACATGAAACTATGTATTGAAAGGCAAGTTTTGGTGAACAACCTGGAAGCTTCTAAAACAGGCTGAGATGGGAAGATGGCTTGAGCTCAGGACTTTGAGACCAGCCTGAGCAAAAGCAAGACCCCGTACCTACAAAAAATAGAAAAAAAATAGCCAGGAGTGGTGATGGGCACCTGTAGTCCCAGCTATTCAGGAGGCTGAGGCAGGAGGATCACCTGAGCCCAGGAGTTTGAGGTTGCTGTGAGCTATGGATGATGCCACTGCATTCTACCAACGGCAACACACTGAGACCCTATCTCAAATAAGTAAGTAAAATAAAATAAAATAAAATAAAATAAAGACTTCCTCTGTGAGAAGGTCTTTGGCACTTCTTTATGAACCTTTGACTCTTGAGAAAACATTTCCTTACAATTAACAAACATGAAACACGAATGCCTGTGTGTGTGCCGCAGTGCTACTATACTTGTGCCAAGCCAACTGACTATTTTTGGTTCAAAAGCAAACTGTTAAAGTCAGAGCATTCTACCAAGCAAATGTTTTACGTCTTGTACACAGCACCTTTTACTGTAAACAATTATAGATTTCAGATGCAGCTAGACTCACTGAATTTACAGGGACTTAGCATCTAAAGCAGTTAGTCTAAAGTTTATATTGGATCAGAGTAGTCTGGAGCCTAGAAATATAAACAGAATCATTCTCTATCAAATCTAGTCTGTAGGGAGATTAACTTCTCCTTTTCAGAAACAGCAATAACTTAAGCTGTATATATGATGTGACCTTTATTAATAAAATTATATTGTACTAAGCCCATATTATCCTTGGTGGATCAGAGTTACCACAGATTGCTAAATCTCAAGGCTACTTCCTGAAATGGGAGTTCTGTGAATAAAAAGGATGATGTTGTGGCAACACTTGGATTAAAGTTACAACTCTTGTGAGAAAATTCACTAGCTAAAACAAGCTCAATTGCAAAAAAATTAGAAACTGAGCACTTTCTCATCTCTGATAAATTTGATGGTTCACCAAAGAATTGTTAAGCACTTTTGAGTATACAAAGTAATTTTCACATAGTTAAGCATTATTATTATGTAATCTGCATTTTAGAGAAGGAAGCTCCAATTGGGTAAATAAGGAAAAAAAAAATTCATACAGCTAGGAGAAAGATGAGTGAGGTGACCTGCTGCCATCTTTTTCTAAATCCTGTGGTTCCTCCATAATAAAACCAAGGAGTCATAATTTTACCTTAATGACATCTGATATCATAAACTTTCTAGTATAAGATTAT